>CAUYQG010210350.1:0-48653 GCA_963574415.1 Tarsius wallacei
AAAAAAAAAAAAATCGAAGTGGAAGTAGCCATGTCTCCAAGCTCTTGCACTTTGCACACCTGCAGAGCTGGCACCAGGTGGATGGCACCAAGATTTACTGCCTATGTCCTTTGAAGCTGCAACCCAAATTGTACCCGGGCCCACTTGAGCCACAGCTGGTGTGGCTAAGGAGTGCTGTACCAGAATGTGCAAAGCAGAAAACAAGGCAGCTCTGGGCAGTGAGCCCTGAGGCCCTGCGGGCACTCTGGTCCCTCCCTGGAAATAGTTCTACCCTCAAGTCCCTGGCATTCTGGGCTTGCAATGAGGGTGGCAGTCTCAGAAATGCCTGTCAGGTCACTCTCCCATTGTCCTGATGAATAGCATCTTGCATCCTTCCAGCCACACTAATCTCCTCATCAGACAGTCACTTGGCCATGCCCTTGGTCTTCTCTCCTGAACACATTTTCTCAGTTTCTACAGGCTGTGAACTTTCCAACTCTCCAAGTTCTGATTCCCTTTGGATTATAAATTCCATCTTTAATCTGCTTCTCTCTTCTCATACTTTCCTATGAGCAGTCAAGAGAAACCAAGTCACATCTGTATGAGGTATGAGACCTGAGAGCTGACCTGCATTTTAACGGGTACCCTTGATGATTTTTAGATACCTCAAAGTTTGGAAATCACTGAGGAACAGGCAGAGGGAGAGTATTCTTAGACTGAAAAAGAAGATGAGAGATAAGAAAATCAAGATAACTCAGTGTCATGAAAACTAAGAGAATTCAAGACCAACTGGAACAACTTGGTGAGATCTTGTCTCTACAATAAATAAATTTTTTAAAAAAATTATCCAGGAGTGATAGCACTTGCTTGTAGTTCTGCCTACTTGGAAGGCCAAGATGGGAGGATCACTGGAGCCCCGTGGGTCAACTCTGGGGTGGCTGTGAGCATGCCACTGTACTCTGGGCATCAGAGTGATAGTCCAACTCAAAAAATAAATAAATAGATTAAAAAACCAAGAGAAGACATTTTGCAGGACGGAGCCATTGGGTGTGTCCACTGTTCCTGCACATGTGAGTAAGGTAAGGACTGAGAAGCGTCCCTTGGGTATGGCAACATAGAAGGCACTGGTGATGTGGTTGGAGCAGTCTGGAAGGAACATGGATTGAAGTCCTGTGGGAATGAATTGAGGAGTGGGTGGGAGGGAGTGTAGCCCGCCCTCTCCATAAGTTTGACTGTGAGTAGAAGGAGAGGGCAAAAGTGAAAGCCAGGGGTGAGCTGTGAAGGAAGTGGAGGGAAGCAGCTCCCTTGTAAATGTAGGCAAGATGCAGACATCTAAGTGCTGATGTGATGCTTCAGAAGATACAACGATGAGCAGGGAAAAGCCACAGAGTGAGATCCTCAAGGCAGGAGCAAGTGATGGGCTTAAGATCACATGGTGACATTATTCCTGGTCAGACAGAGGCCTGAGAAACCAGGATAAGCTGGCACACAATGTCTTTAGATTTAGAGTTCTGGACGCAAAGGGTTGGTTCCCCATCTGACATCTTCTATTTTCTCTGCAAAATAGGCAGGGAGATGAGTTGCTTGAAGTGAGTGAGGTGGAGGTGATAGCAGAGATTTGAGGGGGAAGAAAGCAAGAGAAGCGAAGCCATGCTGATGAGGTTCACAGTTCCAGCAGTGGGTATACTGGGGTTCAGAATGTGCCATAGATGAGAGATCAGGTCAACAGTGCCTAGCCAGAGAGATGCTCTGCTTTCTACAACCACCATACTTGTGCCCTTCTAAGTCACATAAAGTAACAGAGCCCATAGTAAATAGACCTTTGCTTCCCCACATGTCTCCTGGGAGGGACCAGATGAATGAAATCTACTCCTGACCCAGCAGTCTTAAGAGAGGGACCAGAGGGTTCACCCCTGCTCCAGTGCATAGGGGTACAGGGAGCTGCTTCTGTGCTCAGCCTTAGTCATTTAGAAATCCTTTGAGAGTTGACTCAGCCTCCCTAGTAGCAAAAATCCAAGTAACTGTGATGAGGGTCATGGCCCACGGAAGGTCATGACAATCACATCCACCCTAAGTCATGTCCATCCTGGAGTATAAGCCCTGATGGTACAAGACCCAACTCTAGATCAGGGGTGGAAGATCCAGAGAAGGACAACTGCTGGCAAGGTTGTTCTGTTTTTGTTCACAACTTCCAAATAAAGAATCTATTTTTCCTTCTCTCGTGTCTGGTGTTGAGTGTTTAATTTCATCAAAGCCTACAGGGGGTCTCAAGAGAATTAAAACAGGCTCTGTGCAAATTACTCAAGTGAATACCAAAGCCAGCCAGCAACAACCCATGTAGAGGCTCAAAAGAAGCCAACAAGGAGGCCAATAGGCAGCCTTGGGAGGTGTGGTTCCGGCACCCAGGCCATGTGTCTCAGCCTAGCTGAGTCTCCTGAGGAGCTGTTTAATAGGAGGGCCTGACCTCACACAAACTCATCAGTCAGAATCTCTGAGAGTAGGGCCCATAAGTTACACTGATACACTCCTGACCTTGAGAATGCTGGGTCAGGGCCTGACCAAGCCCCACCAGCCTGAAACACAGACTGATCAGCGGCCAGGCTTGACAGGCTCCAGGATGCTGACTCATAGCTCACAAGGACAGTGAACAAAACCCAAATGCCAGCTTACTCACTGCAAACAGTTCCATTGACTGATTAGAGCACTTGCACCCCATGGGCTAGCAAATACAGGAAACCAAGGCTTTAGAGCACTGCTAGAGGAGCCGGTGACATCAGACCCAGGCACATCCTTGTTCATGACAGATAGAGGCCCATCAGGCCAACTAGCCATTCAAGGCCCTGCTGACATGCACCTCTGGGCCACTCTGTGTTCCCTGTTCCTATTGGTTGGCAGAGCTCTCTTCTGATGGACACAGGCTTCATGTACATTCTGGAAATGATGTCTAAGCTTTCTTGGCCACAGACTCTGGAAGGAGATGTTGTGTCTTTGTTCTGTTTCTTTGTATGGGTTAAAGTCTCAGCTGAGTGCTCAGAGGGCCATGATACTCCCCTCACATCCAAATCCTTAGGAACATTTCACATTTTGAGTGCACTACCTCATTCCCATTTCACAGGTAAGGGATCCGAGACCAGCCAGGTCAAGGGTCAAATCCAAGGCCATATGGAGAGGCAAAATCTGAGCTGAGCAGGTGGTAGTGAAGGTAGAAAAACTTCAGCAAGCTGGCACGATGTTAAGGGGAGTGAGAAGACTTGGAAACAAGGTGACTGGAGTGAAACTAACAAGACAGGGCTAGCAGGAGAGCGTGCAGTGACAGGTGACAGGTGGGGAAGGCCGTGCTGCCCCTGAATCGGCTGGACATTTAGCACATTCACTGAGGACCTGAGCTGGGGCTGCTGGCGGGGCATGGACAGGGACAAAAATGATGTGTGCTTGTACTGGCAAAGCTTTCAGAACACAATGGGCCTATGATTAGCCCTGTCAGTTCGTAACTGTTGTGTACCTGTTCCTGGTGAGAACTAATCTGGGTTGTGCTTCTAGGACAGTAAAGAGCTCACCGCTGACTATGGCAGTCTCCCTGTGGCTCAGGCATCCATTGTGGAGGGACTCACCTTGCCAACATCAAAGCAACTATCAATTAAGACGCTTCTAGTTGCAGCATAAACTGGCTTTATCTAAAGAGAGAATGTAAGATTTTATATAACATGAGAGTCTACAAGTAGTCTTCTAGTTTCAGGCCCAGCTAGGTCCAGAGGCTCAAACCACATCCTCTGTTTTTGTTCTCACTCTTCCATCCTCTCTCTGGTGTGTTTCCTGGCTTTGTTTTCGTCTATGCCACATTAATTCTCAGGCAAGCTTTCCCCACCTAGTGGACCCCAGAAGCTCCAGGTGGACAGCTTTCCAACCTCAAGTCCAGAAAGAGACTTCTCTCCTCTTTACAATCCTGTACAAATCCCAGCATAGACTAACTTTGCCTGTAAACCCAGACCCACCCCTGAACCAGTTACTGTGGCTGGGGGCAATCTGACACACTGATTCTCTAGGCCTGGGCCCCAGGCCGACCCTGGAGTTACCCCACTCAATCCACACAGACTCAGAGTGGGGGTGGAGTGGATTCCCAAGGAAAGGGATGTTCTACTGTTGGGAAAATGAAATGAACATTGGGCAGGCAATAGATGTCTACTGTCATAATAAGAAAAGACCCCTGTCTAGGTCCAAGGGGAGATCACTGATGCTTAGAGGCCCTCTGGGCTTTGGGCCACACTCTAGGGACCCACTCCCCTCATTATGGCTAAGGTTTCTCTGTTAGTACCTATGGGCTATACCCTCTGCAGACAAGACCCCAAAGGTCTTATGGGTAAGGTGTTTGTTGGGGAAGAAAACACAGAAAGACAGGAGAGAGTCACTCCCAAGGATCTTGGTCCCATTAAAAATCACAGCAAGATGGAACTGGGCTTGCCAGAATGAGTCCAGTATCAGAAAGATGCACAGGTGGGTGTCATCTTGGGCAAAGGGGAAAGGGAGGTTGCAATAAAGTAGGCCTCCAGGAAGGAAAGAGGCGGTGACACAGAGAAGTGTAGCCTTTGAGAAAAGCCAGAGAAGTGAGCTGGGGGACGGGTATAGCCCTTTCAGAATGGTGGAAATAGAAAACTGTTCTGAGACCACACGACCTCATGGCAGAAAACAAAATGTCTCAGATTTCGCACCTGAACTTTTCATCAGCTCCCCTCCTGGCTTATTAATAGCAAGCACAGGATGGGAAAATAGGCTGGTGGCAAGGGAAAGCCAGGTGAGTACTGGGAGAGCTCAGATCTCCCACCCAGAGTCAGCATGGGTCCCCTCCACAAAGCCTGCCCTGCACACATTATCCCTCAGCTCTCAGGAGCTATGTCTTCCTCTCAGCATCGAAGCCCACCCTACCTTGTCTACCAGGTCCACGTTTCACGTAAGATGGTCTTGTCTTCTTGACTGAGTCTTAGAAGACCAGTTCACAGCACTGTGCTGTCCAGGACCACCTAGGGGCAATTATTAAAAGTACAGATCCCTGGGCCCATCCTTGGACATTCTGATTTGACAAGTCTGGGTAGGTCCCAGGCATCTGTATTCTCACCACACTCCTTGGGATAGTCTTAAGTAGATGCCAGTTGGAAAACCGATGTCTTATAGGTACACAGATTGCTAAAGCTTGGAGGGAACATCTCCTCTATGAAATGATAGCTGAGGCCAGAGCAACTATGACCTGCAGGCCCAATCCAGTTGGCTGCTTGTTTTTGTAAATAAAGTTTTATTGGAACACAGCCTCACCTTTTCACTTATATGTTGCCTGTGGCTGTGTCCACAGTATCATGCCAGAAACCATATGGAGCCAAGAGCCAAAACTATTTACTATCTGGTGCTTTCCACGGAATGTTTGTCTCCCTTTGAAATAGAAGGCAGTCTCTGAGGCCCAGAAATGTGTCTCTTGGTTGAAGATTTAGAGCCTAAGCTACCTACCCCTTCCTCTCACTCTCCCAAGTAGACTCACCACCTCCCCATTGTTTGGAAAGTGTAGAGGGCATGTGTGGTTTCACAGGTGCAGAATCAATTGTCTTGCTTCTGAAAACAGCCTCTTACTTTGGGGAGCCCTTTGCCCTTATGCATAAAATCCTATTACAACTGTCAGTCAAAACACCCTGCCCTCTCCTTGGACACATGACCCAAGCTGAGCCAATCCTATGTTCTCTGCCTAGGACTTGAATCTGAAGTTGGGAATTGAGACATTGACAGCCATTGAGTCTCCTTCCTTCCACCCTGGAGCCTGAAGGGAGCCTGCCCTGATCTTCCCTGATCTGCCCTCCAAGAGCCAACTCTTCAGCCTTTTTTGTGATTCTGTGGGTAGCCCTAACTCCTCCCAAAGTATTCATGTTATGGTGAATTAGACAATATTTAAACCAAATGCTTATTTACGCCCCCCCCAAAAGAAAATCCCAACTGATGCCAATGCAGGAATTGGACTAGGTCATGAGGCATGGATCTGCCCATTTCATGGCTGGACACCTGGTCTCCAGAGAGGAAAAGTGAGACACAAAAAGTGTAAGAACACAAATCCAGACCTTTGCCTGTTTCCATATCCTATCCCTATGTCACCCACTCCCTGCGATCACTCAAAGTCAACAGCATCAGACAATGTCAATCCCAAAACACAAGAATCATTTTAGAAATTAATAAATACATAACAAGGCACCCCCCTCACACTGGGAGCAATGATGACAACTCTATTGAAAGAACAATCCCCAATGAGAGCTGTGTGTGTGTGTGTGTGTGTCATGTAATATCAGGAATTAAAAAGCGTCAAAAGATCAAGTGGGAGGAACATTAAATATGAATGGGATGAAAGACACATTTCTGTGCACGGAATAATGACTTTAATGAGTTTCCTCACCCAAGTCACCGCATCATAAAGTACAAAAGCCAGGGAAGGGATTGAGGAGGGAAACAGGGAGTGCAGAGGGAGGCTTTGTGTGTGAAAGTGAGATTAGCAGGCAGGTAGGGGAAGAAAAGACAAGAGTGGAAAGAACTGTCAGTGTGAGATCTGAGCCTTGGTAGGAGTCACTGGCTTTCCAGGGGGTGTCTTATGGGCACAGAGCAGCCCGACCTCCAGCTCGGGGTAGCTGGCAGAGGCCCAACCTGGACCCATGCCCACCTGGACAGAGGTAGTATAGGTGCCAACCAGTTGGCAAAACACTTCTGCTGACCTTGGTCACACAGTGCTACCACATGGGGACCCAAGCAAGTCTTGGAAGCTATGAAGATTCCCCAGCAGGCCAGGAACAACTGCACATAGACTATGGTCGGAATGCTTGTGTTTTCCCAAAATTCATGTCTTGGAATACCAACCCTTGAGGTAAAGGTATGAGGAGGGGCCTTTGGGAGGGAATTAGGTCATGGAGGGTGAGCTCTCATGAATGGAATCAATGACCTCATAAAAAGAGGACCCAGAGAGACCCCCGTACCCCTCCCACCATGTAAGAACACAGCAATAAGTTGCCATCTGTGAACCAGGAAGTAGGGCTCCACCAACACTGAGTCTGCCAGACCACGGATCTTGGGCTTCCAGGCTCCAGAGCATTGAGAAATAAATTTATGTTCTTTGTAAGCAAGCCAGTCTGTGGCATTTTGTCATAGCAGCCTGAATGAATGTATACAATCTACAGGGGCACATCACAAGCTTGAAAGGCAGACTAATCATGGCTACCAATACAGGGCTGTCACTTCCCAGCTGAGAGCAGGTAAATTAACATCTCTTAAACTCGAGCCTCCTCACCTGTAAAATGGGATGCTGTATCTTCCTTACTGTGTTATTGGAGGATGAAGCAAGATGGCACACATAAGCCTCTCGGTCTAGTCACGAAGAGGATACCTGATAACCATCATACCATCAGGGCCCTTCCCTCAGCCTCCCTCCTGTGAGGCACACAGTGGCCACCCAGGAAGTAGTTGTTTCTAATGTTACTCAGCGCCCACTATCTCATGCCATGTTCACAGTCGCCCTGGAGACAGGAGAAGCCGGAGCTCCTCTTCACACCGGACACAGAAAGCTGCAGTGGCAGGATGACAAGGAAGGAAGATGTCTCTCCCTGTCCCTGACAAATGGTGAAGATGAGGCCAGTGTGCACACGCCCATGCAGAGCCAGCCCAGAGCCCCAGTTGCAAGGACCAGGAACAGGTGCATTTCCATGGCAACCCTCCGCTGCCACAGTCATTGGCATCTTCCTCCTGCACATGGAAACCCTCAAAACGCCCAGGCAGCATCACTGCCTCTTCGGCCGCCAGCACTCGGAAGGGAGGTCTGTGACACTGCAGGCATGGCTGAGCTCCGTGGAGGCAAGCAGATGGCCCACAAGAGGCAGCGAATGAAGTCCCTGCCTTGTTGGCATCATCAGGCTGACACTCCAGGAAAACAGTGAAAGTAATAATGATAGAAAAACTCAAATGGCACTTCCTGTGAACCGAGAATCCGCCTATGGTAACTTATTTAATCCTCGTGATAACCATGCTAGGTAGATGTTATTATGTCCACTTTTCAGAAAAAAGAAACTGAGGCACAGAGAAGTTAAGTGATTTGGCCAAGGCCACACGGCTAGTAAGTGAGTTGGAGGATGTTCAGTGGCATCTTTGGCCTCTGTCCATTAGATGCCAGTTGTATTCCCCTCCAGACACAACAACCAAAAATGTCTCCGGGGGAGTAGCAAACTTGCCCTCCTTTGAGAACCATTAATACAAGCCAGTGTCTTTGTGTGTCCATGTGGGGTTATGTTGTTGTTGTTGTTTTTGAGGTAGGGTTTCACTTTGTCACCCAGACTGTAGTGCAGTGGCACAATCACAGCTCATGGCAGTCTCAACCTCCTGGGCTCGGGCGATCCTTACACCTCAGCCTTCTGAGTAGCTGGGACTATAGGTGCACACCACCATGCCTGGCTAATTTTTTTAAATTTTTTGTAGAGAAGAGGTCTTGCTGTGTTGTCTAGGCTTGCTTTGAACTCCTGAGTTCAAGGAATCCTCCGACCTTGGCCTCCCAAGTTCTGGGATTACAAGCATGAACCACCTCATCCAGCCTAAGCCAGTATCTTTGGCTACAGCCACCAAGTGAAAGAGGGAAGCCAAATTTAATCTGTGTATCCAATGGGCAGGGATCTGAGCCCCAGAAGCCAGGAAGGGCTGAGAGGGACATGGTAGGAAGCCAGGGACAGCACACAGAGCTCTCAGACGGCTACCAAGAACAGAGTCTGGCTTGCCTCTTGGGCTGATGCTTGGGGATGATCTGTGCTGACTTTAACACACAGGATCAGGGCAGGTGGACATGGAGAGGATGATGCCTGCGACCAGGAGGAAAGAGGGATGGACGGAGACCAGACGCTGCGGCTGGACACAAACAGCCCTAGGCGTGAGCCTGAGAACAGATTGGGCAGCAGAAATCCTCACGCAGCTCCCCAACAAGGGGTCCTTTGACAGGTGGCCTTGCAACAGCGACCCTCTCTTGTCTCTGCTTTGAAGGCTGCCCTGTGAAATGTGGCCTCGCGCCCAGGAGGCCCGTGGATCAAGGTGGTCTTGGCAGATCCGCTCAGAGGGATTAGACCGTGACATTACAGCTACATGACGGCCTCGTTATTATTACACACACACTCGCCCTGTCTGAGCTTCCCAACCCTGATTTGTTTATTTCTGAAAAACTGTTTCCACCAAGACTCCAAGCTGGGCTACGAGAGATAGCACTGACTCAGCCATTTCCCCATCCTCAGCATAAAAGGATCTAAAAAGAATAATTTAAGCTTCTCTGGAGTGAGATCATTTAATGAATCTTCTCGGTGCTAAGAGGTTTTATATGCCTTTTTAAAAACCCTTCCCCAAGCACGGGGCTATGATATTACCTTGGAGAGCAGAGAGATGAAGTGATACACGTATGCACAGCACACAGGAGGAAGGAGGTTTCCTTGGCAACAACATCCATGTTCCGGCTTCCCTCGGCTAAATTGGAATATATTGAAATATCTGCTTTGGGCGCCTCTCTTGTGAAGGGAAATGAGTGGTTTTCTATTCAGGCACTCTCCGAACCGCGGGCCGGCAGCTGGGGAGCGATGTTCTGTGAGTTCCACGCATCTGAATGGGGCAAGGCAGTTAGCAAGCTGGCAAAGTCCTCTGCCTTCGTGTGCAAAACCAAGCCTTCCTTTCCTGAGCCCAGGGAAAATGAAAGCAACAAACACATGAGACTCGAGATAGGTGAGGACTCCATCTACATGGTCTTTCTGTGGCCATTGCTCGGCAACTTTCCAAACATACCCAGCTCATGGATCAGACTCCAGAAGTCTCCATATGATGTGCTTAAAATGGAGAGTGGCTCTAGGAAAAATACCGACCGACAAAAAAAGGTCCTCACATCTGTTCTGCTCAAATCCTTGGCAATAGGGAGGCAGCTATGGACCCAAAGCACAGTGCCTGGCACACAGTAGGATGTTAGCATCATGTCTGAGGAATTGGATTTGAACCCAGACAGACTTGTTTTTGCCCTGGCTTCCCTGTTAACATTCCACATGACTGAGCACAAGTTCCACAAACCCTCTAGCTTCAGTTTCGTTCTCTATAAAACAGAGACAAGAATTCTTTCCTATAGGATTGCTATGAAGATTAAATGAGGGGACCAATGGCCAGGGGCGGTGGTTCACGCCTTTAATCCTGTGCTCTGGGAGGCCAAGACAGGAGGATTGCTTTGAGGCCGGGAGTTCAAGACCAGCCTGAGCAACATAACAAGATCCCCATTTCTATGAAAAATTTAAAAATTACCCGGGCACAGTGATACATGCCTATAGACACAGCTACTCAGGAGGCTGAGGCAGGAGGATCGCTTGAGTCCAGGAGTTTAAGGTTACAGTGAGCTATGATCATGCCACTGCACTCCAGCTCAGGCAACACAGCAAGGTATGGTCTACTAAAAATAAAAATAAAAAGATAAAATGAGATGACCTATAAAGTGCTTGGCACAGAGGAAGTATTCAGTTTTGTTTTCTTCTTGCCACCAAGAAACAAGTAGCATCCTATTTCTTTCCAATAGTTAAAATTTCAAGAAAATAAAAATAAGAAAATAATAAAACAGTATCTTAGGTAGAGCAAGAACAAGGAACAAACCTCTTTTCTATTTGTAGGGCTTTGTTCCCGGGTGCTTTTGCAGAACTGAGATGGCCCAGGCTGGGAAAGTTTCAAAGAGGGAAGACGGAAGGATTTCCACTCAATCATGATGGAAGAACCAGACACAAGCCTCAGAGAAAGTGAGACAAGAAGACAGTGGACAGCTGAGGTCTCAGCAGAGACCAATGGAAACACCAGCCATCAGCAGGGTCCAAGTGAGGGATGCTGGGGAGGAGGACCAGCTCTGAGCATCAAGGTCCCAGTCTTTAGAACCTGGCTTTTTATGTAAAGACCCTCACAGAAGATTTTCCACTATTTTTTGTTCTAATAGCTCATGTCTCTCGCTCCTAGGAAGGTCTTTCTGGGACCTTAGTTAAACTAGTTCTTCAGTTTAAACACATCAGGACCAAGGATTTCCCATAAAAAGCATCGACTTCAGAACTAATTCCTGGATTGGCATTCTTTTCAAAGAGGCTTATGAATATAAAACTGCATTACAGTCCTGTTTCCAATACTTATTTGTGTGACTTTGGGAAAAACTTTTCTAAACCTTGTACTTGTGATCGTCATAATGACGACTCCTTCCCAAAAGCACAGGACTCTACCATGAAGGTAAAATTAAAAAGCAGGTAGCATAGTGATTGGGAACATGCCATCCACATTTTTATGTCTTCTGACCATCTGTGAAAGAGGGGTTTGCTACTTAGCTGACGAATGTTCAAGCTCAGGGCCTTTTCCTTCCAGGGAAAGTGAAAAAATAAAAAGACTTGAAAACATAAAAATAAAAAACATTTTAAAAAAGACTTGAAAACATTCAAAAGTTTCCCTAGAAAAACAAATTCTTACTGGTCACAGATAAATTTTTAAAGAAAGAACATCATTGAATGATATCTTCTCACCAAATTTTAAAATGCATTCTAAAGCTACAATAAATAAAACAGTACAGTTCCAGGAAAGAAATTAGCAGACAGAACAATAAGACAGACAAGACATTTGAAACCTTAATATACTTTTAAGATAGAATTTCATATCACTGTGGGAAAAATATGGACTATTCAGTGAATCATGGCTCGAGGATCACTGACCAACCCAGCAGAGAACAAATGTAAACTCTATTTCTACCTCACACCATACTTTAAAATAAATTACAGATAGATTAGCTATTAAAATAGAAAATGTTAAGCATATTAAAAGAAAATGCTAAGTAATCTTCATGATGTTATCCTTAAGTTGTATGTCAGACACCCTCCCAGCCCACCAGTTGTTCCCATTGTTGCTATAGCAACCAGCACAGGAGGTGTGGTCCGCCAGCTCAACCACTCCATGTCTCCTGCTCTCTGTGCTCCCAGCCTCTCTGACACAGCTCTGAAGGATACCTGCAGAAAGTAGCCAAGTCTGCCATTCTGGTGGGTGAACAGACCTGGGAGTGCAAGAAGCCCACACCCCCCAAGGAAGCCCATGACCCTTGTGAGATAAAATCCCTTTTCTATCTGCCCGGGAGACAATCCTGAGGCACCCAGGCAGGACTGAGCCCCTGTTCCCCTTGTGTTGGCTTCCTGACTCACTCTTCCCAGCCTCTCCCTCCTCTTCCCTGGGACCACATCCCAAAATAAACACCCGAAATAAGCCTTGGTCACAGGTTCTGCTTCTGAGGAGACCTGAGCTAAGATGGGTGGGTAAGATCCAAGTATGGAGCTAAATTGAAAAAACATAAAGAAAAAGGTCAATAGATTTACTTTCTTTAAAACGTAAAACATCTGTACATCAAAATGTTCCACACACACTCTTCTTGTACCCTCCTGAACAGTTTAGGCTGAAAACCATTAGGTAGGATCAAGTAAGGTAGGTATCACTTGCAAACAGGGACAGGAACCAGGCTGGGGGTGGAAGGCATCGTGGGGTATTAAAGCCTGAGGAGGGCAAAGGGGGCACACACAGAGGTGGGAGGTGGCCCAATGTGAGTGGCAGAACCCAAGTGGAGTGAAGGGGCATCTGAGGATTTGGGGACAACCCAGCCTGGGGTGTCACAGCCTGAGCAGGTCAAGGAGGTATCCATGAAAGGATTTTGCCCAGCACAGAGTGTTGGAGCCCAAACCGGATGAAAGGCAGCTACACTTGGAGGGGGGTGGTGGGAAAGGATCATCCCTAGGGCAATGGCAGTGATGGGAGAGTGGTTATGTGCAAGGTATTGATCAAATGACTAAATGTATTAGAGATGATGGGATGGGAGCCAGGTTTCTCATTGTCATAGAAGACAGTTATAACAATGGAAAAGGAGAGAGCTAGAATACATCCATGGTGTGTGATCAGAATCGGAGGCAGTGGTGTGAATTTTGACATTCTACAATGCCCCCGCCCTGGCTCCTGTCCCATCTTGCATGAATGACAATTATATAGATAGATGACAAACACTAATAATTATTTTTAAAATTCATTCCATGATGGGCAACCACTGAAAATTAATAAAATATGACTTAATGCATATAATAATATACATAATACATTATATATAAAATATGTATATAATAAAATAGGATTTGGTGTATATAATAATATACATAATATATTATAGGTAATAAATATAGATGTAAATATGGGAGTGGGTCCACTAAGAGGACTTGGGAGCCATGACACACTATAGCAACGAGCACATCTAAGGCCCAGATCTTGGTTTCTAAATACCATTCCCACCCAGATGTAAAGACTCACACCTGTAATCCTGGCACTTTGGGAAGCTGAAGTTTGAGAACAGCCTGGGCAACATGGCAGGTGGAGCATGCCTGTAGTTCCAGCTTCTTGAAAGGCCGAGGTGGAAGGATCACCTGAGCCCAGCACATCAAACTGCATTGGCCATGACCATGACACTGCACTCCAGCCTGGGTAACAGAGTGAGACTCTGACTCAAAACAAAAATAAAAATAAATAAATAAATACCATTCCCCATAAGGGCTCCTTGGAGAAATAACTGATTCCAAGGCTGATGAGAAGTACCTCGGTTTGCCGAAAATTAAGAAAGTGTTTAAAGAGTGATGGAGACAAAATAAAAAAGATACAGAAGCCCACTTGAAGGGATACCAACTGGCCAAACCTAGGACAGTTTGAACATTTATATCAATTATATAAATGGATTATAACCCATTGCATCAAGTAGGAATCCATGAGTTTGCACAGATAAAAATATGCAAATGAATAAATTGAAAGTTTGAGGAGGAACATGATGTTTTCAAAGTATCTCTTCATAAAAATTGTTATTAATTGCCAAGGGGAAAAAGTAACTGTGCAATGCAGACACCTGGCAGAAACTACCTCCTAGTGATTAAAGCTTCACTCTCCAGGAATAAGAGAAGTCAAAACTGCATGTGCTCTGATGGGATGCAGCAAGAAGAACTCAACATCACTTCTGATATCCCTGCCAGATATGAATGAGCCAGAACAAGTCATGAGGAAACATCAGAAAAATACACTGATAGACATTCAACAAAATCACTGGCCTGTACTCTGCGACAGCATCAAGGTCACGAAAGTCAAGGAAAGCCTGAGGAACTGTCCCAGATAAAGGAGGATGAAGAGACATGACAACTAAATGCACTATGTGATTCTGAGCTGGATCATTATGCTGTAAAGGACATTGTTGGGACAACTGGCAAAAGTTGAATGGTGTCTGAAGGACTGCTGGTACTCACATGCAAGGCCAGCTTCCTGGTTTTGATGGTCAGATTGTGGTCATGGAGGAGAATGCCCCTGCTCCTACCAAATATGCAATAAAGTATCCAGGGACAATGGGGCATCAGGTCAGCAACTTACTGTCAAATGGAAAAAAAATATTCTTTGTACCAGACTTGCAACTGTTGCATAAGCTTGAGATTATTTCCAAATAAAAGTGGGAAAAAACCATTAAAAGTATAAAGGACAAACTAGAAAAAATGCAAGGCACATAATGAAAAAGGAGTCATATCCTCAACATATAAACAATGCTTCAAATTGTATTAGAAAAAATATGAATATCCGAATAGAAAAAAGAATGGCAAAATATATGAATAATAATGCCCCCAAAATTAGATGTCCAATAAACACCTGAAAAAAGTTTACCTTCTCAGGAAACCAAAGAAATGCAAAGATGAAAATGAGATACCATAATTTCTGATCCTTCAATTTGCAAAACATATTTCTAAATAATATCGTACCTTAGCAAGAGTGTGAGGACACAGGTACTCTTACTCTGCTGGTGAGTATGAATTCACATATTCATTCTGGATAGCAGTTTAGCAATTCATATCAAAAGTCTTAAAATTTTGCAAACCCTTCAGCAAAAAGAAAAGACACCTGAAAAAGAAATTGGCAACCCATTGCCCCAGTCCATTTCCAGGAATGTCTCCTTAGGAAATAGTCATGAATGTTCACAAATATTTCTTGGAGAGTTGCTCATAGAGAAAAACAACTTAATTTCCCAACAATAAGGGATCAGATAAATTAACCCAAACAATAGAATACTATGGCAACCATTAAAAACTATTTAATCAACTATTCTTTAATGACAGCTGTGCCTATGAATGCAGTTCTATTAGCATGAATATTTGAATATGGTAGCCCTGCGCTCCCACCTTCTTCACTGCCAAGTATTATCACTGCCCTGGAAAATCTCCCCCGTTTATTGGGAGACGCTTCAAGTGCCTGGTGTCCTCAGGAGCACATCTGACTGTCCCTCCTGTGGGGACTGTGAGCTAATCAAGGAGGCACCTGCAGACAGGGCCATCTATCTGGCTTGGCGGGAATTGCTCCTGACCCCCATACCACATTGTCACCCCGTTCTGACCTGACGCTGTGTTGAACCTGGACCCTGGGTGGCTCTCTGTGAACTCTGGGTCTCACCACATCTCTTCTTAGCACGATTCAGTCCGTCTCTGCCCCATTCCCTCTTTCATCAGGGCCAGTGTCCCATTCTTCAGGTCAGACAGGGGATTCCATTCTTGTTCTACCCATGTGCCCCAGAAAAAAATCTCTAAAACCTTTTCTTTTCATCTCCAACCACCAAAAAAAGGAAATTCCCCCAACGCACACATACAGACAAATACTGGGAGTGGGGCCCAAGAATGACCAGGTCTACCCCCTGGAAGAGTCACCCCATCCCAGCTCAGTCTCAGCCTATGCACACACACTGATGCAAACACATGAACAAAGAAAACGAGTAAATAAAAACCTAGAACAACCTACACCAAAAGATGACTACGTGTGTCTTCTAGAGGCTCCTGCCTCTAGTGACTTGTATTTTTTGCTTGTTTGTATATCTGCATCTTATAAAACAGCCGCCCTTTAAATCTGTTACATTGGAGTGTAAAATAGCAATTACAAAATATTTGTAAGGTTAAAATAAGACCACCCATGACCCACCTAAATATCTACCACCCTGCTGAAAAAACTGAACTTGACCCTTCTTTTGCTCCTGTCTGACCCCCAAAATTGCAGTCCCTCCCCTCCACAACAGCAGTAACCACAAATACCACCATCCTGAACTGGGTTCTTCTCATTCCTCTGTTCTTCTTTACAATTTTACTGTATATGTGTGTGTCCCTAAACAGCGGTTTTACACGTCTTTTAATTTCCCACAAATAAAGTCATACTCTGCGTATTCTGAGACTTGCTCTCTTCACCTGACATGATGTTCCTGAGATTTATCAGTATGTGGTGGTATATCACTCATTCTCCATGGTATGAACACTCACAGCTTACTTCCATTCTACTGTGATGGACATTTGGGCCGTGTTCTTTGATTTACCACCTCTAACGCTGCATGAACACTCTCATCCATGTCCCCGGAGCACACACCCAAGAGATTTTCTAGATGCTTCTCCAAGGGATGGACTTGCTGGGTCCTGGGGTGTGAGCATCTCCAACTTTTCTGGGCAATGCTTCATTGGTTTTCATAACTGTGTGACAACAAGCCCTCCTCCCAGAGTGCTCGAGGGTCAAGGCTGGGATCCATTTAGAAGGCTCACAGCCTACCTAAATACCTGCTACCCAGCTGGAGCCCCTTCCACCCTCAAGCTGCACCACCAAGTCTCCCCACTCTCTCTGCACCTGCCTGATGACGTCAGCCATGACAACTGTCTCCACCTTGAAAGTCTTCTCAGGAACACCTTCCATGGCTGTTGGAGTTGCTGACAGGCACATAAAGTAATAAAATGGCACTTGTTTCTTAAAACACGAGTGGCATTTTAGAATAACTGGAATCACATCCCAATCTCCCAAGTCACCGTCTATTGTTCTTGTTCTCTCAAGGCTCTATGTTCTCTCAAGGCTCTCTGAGCTGTTCTTGGTAGAGTCCTTTGCCCTCTGAGGCCAGAGAAGCTTCTCTGAAGAGCCACAGGAGGAGCCTGGAAGGGACAATAGGATCCTGGACCACAGGCCAGTCCCTGCCCCAATCACATGTGGCCTTGGGCAGGTCAGACCTCCTCCAAGGCCTCCGCCTTCTCTGGGGCGAATGAAGCAAGGGGATTGGCTGGACAGTCTCTGGGTCTCCCTCCAGCCTCAAGCCGTACGGCTGTCTTCCCGCTTTCTCTGCACCTGCCTGATGACATCAGCCACAAAAGGAAGCCACCATGACTGGCCGCGTCCTGGCTCCTCATCAGTGCCCCCACCCCCAACATATCACAAAAGCTGTCATTTCCCAGGATCACATCTCTATCTGGCCTTAGCCCGGAGACAAAATCTGTGTGGGAACCCTGCAGCTCACCTCCCTGCCCTCACTCCCTTAAGCTGCCTCTACCCCAAAGCCCTGGGTAAGTGTTCCCCATGAGAACCTTTGTGGCCCCCTTCTCTCTCATTTTCCTTCCTTATTGTGTTGAAAAATGGAGTCACCAGACCCGGATTTGAATCCTGACTTCTGCCTGTTCAGACTGTGTGACCTTGAGTTAATCACTTAATCTCTCTGAGCTTCAATTTACTAGTATATGAAAAAATGACAATGTTGATCCCTCAGATCTGTTGTGAGGTATAAACAAGATCACATACCTGGAGCACTTTGCATGGTGCCTGGCACATAGGATGTAGACAATAAACGGTAGTTGCTATTAAAACACACTCCCGTTGGACAGAATATGTCCCCTCTCAGGGCACTAAGATTAGTCTGAGCATGAAGAATTCAGCTCTTCCCAATTTGCTCCCATTGACAGACGGAATTTTTGGAAGTGCCAGCCTGCTGTTCAGTATTGAAGAGAACAGAAAATGGTTTCACCCTGTTCTTAAGAAAAGGACAAAGCAGTCAGAGAGATGGCAGCAGGGGCCAGAGAGAGAGGCCCACCTAGGGAGGCAGAGACTCAGGCAGAAGCATCTGAGGTCTGCATGCTGGAAGGAAGAGGTAAACTCCAACACCCCTTACAAAGGCTTTGATGTGTAACTCAGCTGGATTAGATGGGAGTTTTATTTCTCAAAAATTGTCCTTGCTCACTGCGTGTCTCTCTCTTAATGTACTGATCACAGTCAACTGTGTGTTAACTCTGTGTGTGTGTCTGTGTGTGTGCGCGTGTGTGTGCGCGCATGCATACATCGACATACCTAGAGGACCCTCATCCCGTGTTATATAATCGCCCAAGTACAAGGATCATGTTGGATTCATCCCTGGACCTGCCAGAGATGAGTCCAGAGGTCCACACTTAAGTGCCCTCACCCAACATAATGTGTTCATCAACTATCATCAGGTGTAGCTTGGACACTTAACTTACCATGGAACCAGGGCTCCAAATAGCTCCTCCCCTCAGGGACTTCACAATCCAGAGAAAAAGGCAGGGCCAAAGTAGACATGAGAGCTGCCAGAATGAAAGCACTCTAGAAAGAAGCATCAGTCCGAGCAAAATCATGAGACAAGAGGTTGCATTATGCATCCAGCACGGTGAGTTGGCTGGAGCAGTTGCAGCCATGGCTACATGGAGTGGCTTTGTGTGATAAGGCTGGAGAAATAAGCTGGGGCCCCCAGGTCATGGCAAAAATAAGGGACTTCTCCTGCAGGCTTCAATTCTCTGAGTCTGTGTTTTAGCACAATCACTCTAGGACTGTCTGAAAGGCGATTTGAAAATTAAATATATAAGAGAAGAAAATGGTAACATTCAATAAAAGAATTGGAAGGTAATGCTGAAGAAATATTTCAAAAAGGAGATCAAAAATACAAAGGAAAAATGATTTTTTAATTTTATTTTAGATTCAATGGGCACATGCACAGGTTTGTAACATGGGTATATGGCAAGATGGTGAGGTTTGGGTTTCTGCTGAGCCTGTCACCCAAATGGTGAGCATGGCACCCAGTGGGTGGTCTTTCCAACCCTTGCCCCACTCGCTTTAGGAGTCCCCAGTGTCTGCTGCTCCCACTCTTATGCTCTGCTCTTGTGTACCCAGTGTTTAGCTCCCACTTATAAAGTTGAACAATGGATTTCAAAAAGGAGGTCAAAAATACAAAAGAAAGAGAATTTTTAAAAAGATAAAGTTAGACGATCGATCCAGGAAGTCTAATATATGAATTGTAGAAATATCCAGAAAGATAAAACCAAAGAAATAGGGAAGGAAGTCATCCAAGAACCAATTCTGGAAAATTTTCCAAAGCTGAAGAGCATGAGTTTCCAGACTAAAAGTTTCATCAAGTGGTCAATACAATAGATCAAAATAAAGGTCTTCACCATAGCACAGCAAGATCAGCTTTCAGATCTCTGGAAGTAGTGAGAAGATCCCACAAGCTTCCTCGTTTAAAAAAAAAGTAACATACAAAAAGATTAGGAAATAGAATGGCATTGATTTCTTCACTTCACCAGAAACCAAAAGATAATAGCTAAAAGTCTTCACGTTTTTAAAAGAAAAAACCCAGCCCTGAATTCTATATCCAGCCAAAAAATCAAGTGTGCTTTCCAGAAAGCCACATTTATGCCTCCCATGCATCCTTTCTGAAAAGTTATTGGAGGATGTGCTCTGCCAAAACAAAGTTGTCAACCAAAATAGGTGGAGACTGAAGATACAGGAGACTCTGACACAGGAGAGAAGGGAAGGGCATCCCTAGGAGGGTGATAAAAGGATGTCCCAGGATGAGATGGTGCCCAGGCACAGAAGACTGCCAGCTCTGAGGGTACTGGGTCAGGAGCCTCTTGGGGAGACTCTTCAGGATGATGAAATTGATAGAGTACCTAATGCATGTGACAATCTTGAGAGAAGGCATAGGCAATCAGCAAAGACTTTGGAGTTGAATTAGCGATAAGTACATAGACAGTCAAGCAAGCAAAAGAACAAGATGGTTATTTGCTCTCAGGAAAACAAAGAGTTGTGCAGGGAAGGAGAAATAAAGTACACCAATGAAACTCTTCACCGCTTCAAATGATAAACATACATCACTTTGACAAAATTTAAAATGAAAAAAGCAAGTTCATTAATACACATGCATTAGAGTCCCCCTGCCCCAACCCGTCCTGCTTCCCCAAAGTGCCCAGAGGAGAAAAGTCAAACCCAGATATCTTTCTCCGTTCACTTCCAAACAGGCAACTTCTCTTTCACGAATGGGAGCTATTCGGCCCCAGTGGAGGAGAAAAGGAGAAAATAAATTTGAAAAGAGACTTGTAAGGCTAAAAGAGAGAAACCTGGTAATTAGTGCTTCAGACAGATAATAAATTCTGAATCTCACAAATAAGGCTTTACAAGTTGAGTGTGTATAATGGATACGCCAGCCTGGAGAGCCTATCAGATCGCCTTAATCCCACTTTTTGTCTTGTGCATTTTAAATTATTCAGATCCTTTGAAAACCAGAAATACTGCCTTTGTAAAATCAGAAGGCTCCCTCCGCGGGGTGCCAATTTAGGGTCTCCACAGTGGGTTCCGCCAGAGACGCTTGCCTTGAAGTCTGGAGATGTGTATCCAGTTAAACCACAGTGATAGGTGCCTGGGTTGGGCCTGCATTCTGAGGACCTCTCCAGTCCCGAGGACCTCTCCAGTCCCAAGACTCCGCTGAGAGATAGCCATCTGCAGGGCGCCATGCAGAGTGAGCATGGCACCAGGCAGCTGAAAGGCCCAAAATGCTGCAGGCTGCTCAGATCACCCCCAAGGATCATGTCCAACTCCGGCCACCATGTTCAGTTAGAAGCAGATACTGGTCTCCTCTCAGCTCCGGATACTTCTCACTGCAGGCTGGGTGCAGGATTTGGCACTGTCTATTCGTGATGCCATTTGAGACTCACAATAGCCCTGTGAGGTAGGTGATAACCATTAGGCCCATTTCACAGATGAAGAAGCTAAGGCACAGAGAAGCAAAGAATCCTAAGACCCCACAGCTAAGAGGCAGCAGAGCTGGGATTTGAATGCAGGACTTCCTACTTCCAAAGGCCTCTTTACTGTGCTGCTTTTGGGGGCTGGGCTGTAAGGATTGAATGAGAACTAAGATGAGGTCACTACCCTCAAGGAGCACATGATGTGGGGTAGTCAGGCAGGTAAACAGACCATTCCAACACAATATCATGAATTCCTTGATGGAAGGTTTGTGAGCACAGGCCCAGAGGAAAATCTGGGGGTACAAGAGTGTTCAAGAGGCCCCTCCATCCCCTCTTCTTAGGCCAGGCTGGGAAAGAGCAGGTTGCAGGGCCCAGGAAGGTGTCCTCAAATTCCTGAAGGGCAGGACCATTCTGAGCAGCCCCCAGGAACTCCAGCAAACCCAGTGGGTAGAAACTGTAGGCAGGCCAGCAGGCTCCGTGGGAAGGATGCTGGCAACCCGAGCTGGAAGAGGGCAAGGCCCTGACATAGCCAGACGTGCCTTGTCGGAAATGTGACTTGGCGGGTTCTTGAACCAGACAAGAAGAGGGAAGAAGGTAAGAGAGCAAGAGCATCCATCCTCTGCTTTGTTCTCTCTTCCCCTTCCCAGAATATCTATACCTGTTTTCAACCACTGGTAAACTGGGGATGATATCAGCCTTTGCCCCATTTGGTGGTTGAGAAGACTAAATGAGGAAACCGAGATTCAGAGGGATAAAGCAATTTGCCCAAGGTCACACAGCATTGAGCAAGGGAGTAGGGGGGTCTCTTTCACTGCATGGGCTTCCTTTTAAACCAGCTGGGTCATCCCTTCTTCCACAGTGATGCCACTGTGGTGGGTGACTCTGTCATGCGCCAGGTAAAGAAGTGGGAATGTGGTTGGCTCCAGGTAGGGGAAAAAGAAGATTGGACTCTGAGCTCTCTGCCTGGCAACTGACCCATAATCGTCTCCCAAACATGCCAACCCAGGCTTGAGTCAGCCCTGAGCTCTGAGAATCCTATGGGGAAAGGGCTGATCTTGAACTGAGAAGATATGGTTTACATCCCACCTTATCCACTTACTAACTCCATGATCGTGCACATGGGTCTCAACTGTACAGCTGCAAAATGGGGGTCATCATTCCCACCGCAAGAAACTGCCAGGGTAAGCACACACTTCCAGGGAACAGTATGTGTGAACGCCCTCTATTGGCTAATGCATCTGACACACAATGAAATACTGCTCTATGTCATGTCACAACGACCCTGGCATGAAGATTCATGTACAAGGGATGTATTGTAGAACTGTTCCTGGCAGGAACCGGCAAGGCAGTGAGGGAAGCAGGACAGGGAAGGGAGGAAGCCACAGAAGACACAGTTGCAGGTGAAGTCCCAGCCAAGGTGGATCCTGAGGGGAGCTCTAGAGTGTAAATTACATCTGAGTCTGCCCCACCTTTAGGCCAAGAAGCTGTGCTCTCTTACTGCTGCCTCTGTTGATCATGGGTTGCAGGCCACTCTGGGGCACTTCCTGCTTTGACGTCTTTGAGAGAAGCAACTATGATAGCCTGAGAGTATCTGAGGAAGTTTACAACTGCAAGCTGTTAGGAGAGAAGCGTACAGAAGCTGAGGCAAGAACATAAAGTACTCATAAGGAGATCTGGAAAGATCCATGGCGATCCAGGCAGATGCCTGACCACTTTCACGCCACAGAACCTCAATACACATGTTGTCAATTAATATTCAACTCAATGAATGGGTATTATAAGTACCACTTTACAGATGAGGAAACTAAGGCTCAGAGAAGTGACTCTCTCAAGGCCCCACAGCTCATCAGAGATGGCAGTGGCGGTGATGGTGATAGCAGTCATTCTGATGGTGTTGATAACAATAGTGATGGTGATGGCAATAGTATTGGTTGTGGGGTTGAAAGTACCAGGGTGTGGAAGTGGTGTTGGTTTGGTTGAGTGTAGCTGGTAATGGTAGTGGGTTTTGTTGGTAGTGGTGACAGAGGTGATGACAGTGGAGGAGGTGGACGTAGCAGTGGAGATAATGAGAAGGACAGTGATAATAGTTGTGGGCAATGTAATAGCATGGTGGAGGTACTAGAGATGATGATGGTGATGGTTACGATGGCAGTGAGGATGGAAGTAGTGATAATGATTGTCAGTTGGTGGGGGAGAACGTGATGGAGGTGATGATGGTCATCATGATAATATTGGTTGTGGCCCTGGTTGGATTAGGATGGCAATGGTGATGGAGGTGGTGATGGTGAAGACAGAGGTGATGATGATGATGATGATGGTGGTGGTGGTGGCTGTGGTCATGGTCATGCCACCATGGTGAAAGTAGTGGAGGTGGTGGTGATGGAGGTGATAAGGGTGGTCACTAACGGAGGTGATGATGATGATGACAATGATGATGGTTGTGGTCATGGTAGTGCCAATATGGTAGAAGTAGTGGATTTGATGGTGATGGAGATGATGACAGTGGTGGTGACAGTGGAGGTGGTGGTAAAAGTGATGATGATGATGGTGATGGTGATGGTTGTGGTCATGGTGGTACCAACATGGTGGAAAAAGTGAAGTGATGTTGCTGAAAGTGGTGGAATTGACAATAGTGGTAGTGGTGGAGTTGGTGATGAAGGTGACAAGGATGATGGTGACAGCAATAATAATTCTAATAGTGGTAGTGCTGGTGTGGTGATCACAGGGCTCTGAGGGTGGAAATATAGTTTTGGCAGTAGTAATGCTGATATGGGTGATGATAGTGACTGACCAGGAAGACAGCAGCAGTTAACCCTGCCTCCCTTAGGTGCATCAGAAAAATGGAGCCTTCCATGGGACCAGGGCCGGTATGAGAACACAGCCTGTCGTGATGAGGCCAAGACTGCCTGGCGCCACCTTCGCCTGAGAGCCAGGGGTCTGGGGAGGGGGAGGACGATGGCAGAGTGAGCCAGACAGTGAAGCGAGCCAGTCACACTATATTTCAGGAACAGCATGTAGCTGCTTGTTAGCAGAGATCTGCTTTCCAACGGCAAATAATAAAATTATGCTTTTTGTGCGGCTAATGAAATGCAAATTGAAGCTGGATGCACATTAATGCAAAGAGTTGAATATCCATTTAATCAGCTCCTCCCTGCAGGGGCCAATGATAAAAATGACAGAGGAATTGCATTGCTAATTCCGGGCCTGTCACATCTTATACGTCCTTACCTTGTAAACCCACTACTCCTGTGGCTGGCACCTGCCTGAAGGGCCCGAGGTTTATGTTGATCAGAGTTGTGGGATTCTGGGAATCCCTTTGGGGGTGGGGTGGGATGGGGATGGGGAAGCCTGGAGGGAGTAGAATGAAAAGATTGGATCTCCGTTGTATCCCCAAATAAACTGTGCCTACCCCTCCTGCATGCCCCACCTATCCCTAGGGATGCGTAGGGTAATGGTCAGACTATTTCTTCCTGTGCTAGAAATTCAAGTCAGGCAGTGGGGTACTAACAGCTAACATGCATCAACTGTTCACTCTGTATCCAGTTCTGTGCTAACCAATTCACCTGTGTCAGTTCATCTAATCAGCACCCATGAGGTGGGAATTGCTCCTGCTTACAGATGGGGAACCTGAGACTCAGAGTGCTGAAGTGCCTAGCCAAGGAGACATGTGGCCAGGAAGGGATTTGAACCCAGACAACTGTAACCCTGAAGGCATATTCTTATTTTATTTTTTTTTATTTTTTATTTTTTTTGAGTTGGAGTCTCACTCAGTCGCCCAAACTGGAGTGCAGCGGCCGCTCCCGGCCACCGCAGCCTCGACCTGCTGGGCTCCGGCGATCCTTCCGCCTCAGCCTTCCTAGTAGCTAGAACTACAGGTGCATGCTACCACACCCGGCTAATTTTTTTGATTTATTGTAGAGATGAGGTCTCGCCAAGTTGCCGAGGCGGGTCTCGAACCCGCGGGCTTAGGCAATTCACTCACCTCGGCCTCCCAAAGCGCGGGATTACAGGCTGAGCCATAGAGCCCAGCCTGAAGGCGTATTCTTAAGTACCACATCACACTTTTCCCAGAAGAAAGTGACACCTAGGGGAATAACTCAGGGCAGACACCTGGTCCTCAGGGTCCAGCAACGAGGAGGAGCTCGAAGGAGAGAGAGGAGGACCTGAGGCCAGCTGAGGGAGGCAAGACTAGCTCTGGGAGGGCAAAAGATGGGAGAGATCTGACTAAATAGTAAGAGGAGCTGGATATGATATCACCTCTGTCTGGCTCCCATTCCTGCCCAAACTGGCAATTCTGGGGTGGAGAAAGCAACCCCGCCCACCTGGAAGGAGCAGAGAGGTGTCAGGTCAGAG
Organism: Tarsius wallacei; assembly: GCA_963574415.1. Classification (NCBI taxonomy): domain Eukaryota; kingdom Metazoa; phylum Chordata; class Mammalia; order Primates; family Tarsiidae; genus Tarsius; species Tarsius wallacei. The sequence goes on from CAUYQG010210350.1 coordinate 25,224, forward strand.
GTTGGAGCCTGCATATTGGAAGGCCTTGAATTCCAGGCTGAGGTGGGAGGACTAACTGTGAGCCCAGGAGAAAGATAATCTGTCGGTCGTGACTTCGGGGATAGTGAGGAAGACAGATCCAAGGGGACAGGCCTGGGAGCAGAAGGAGCAGAGAGGACCTGCTACAGAGACAGTGGTGATGAGCTGGAGTGAGGTCCACCTGGGCATATCCCTTCTGGGTGCCATTCTGTCTTGCCAGAGGCACCCAAGGGCAGCAAGAAAGTGCTCGGGCCTTGGGGTTCTCTCCTCCCTCTCCCAGCACTGAGAGCGGCTGCAGTGGGCTCTAGGAGACTCCAATGTACTCATGTAAGTACACCCAAATGACGCTAGTGACAAGGGGCCCTTAGCCCCCCGTTAAGCTCTGAGATGGGCAGGGACAGGCATGCTGAGGAGTGGCACGTGCAGCCTTTGCAGAACCTTGGTGGTGACAGCCTGTCTCAGGGTTCTGATCTGACCTGACAGATTCTTTCCAATCATCGCCACGGCTTGGGCAGGTTTACCTCTGTCCTGGCCTCTGACGGGACACAGATGAGGAAATGCAAGATCCCAGCTATGCTGTAAACAAGGCCCTGGCCCTGGCAGCCCCACCAGCTAGAGGTGAGACGTCAGGTGCTCTGAGTCACCCCCGTAGCCCACACATCATGGCCACACTGATGCCACTCAACACAGGGAGTCAACATGCTCCCATTCCTGCCATTTACTGACCACCTACTATATGCCAGGCACTGACAGGAGAGCTGTATGCTTGGCAATCCTTTGAGTCATTGCAATAACCACCCTTACACATACTGTCCCCATTTTACAGATGTGGAAACAGAGGCCTGCCTCTAAGCTCACCCAGAATGTGAGTCTAATATCTCCCAAGGCCTGTGCTCTGCTATGCTGTGCCCAGTCATGGGCATGCCCTGAGGTCAGCCATAGAAGAAGAAGCACAGTTCGTCTTCAAAACCTTGTGAGTTTATTAATGTGCACAGAATCTTGTAGCTTAAGACACCACTTAAAAACCAAAGCACAGAGCAGTGTATTCACTGTGCTACTATTGCTGTGAAAGGAGAAAAATGAATTATGTTTGTGTTTGCTTTAATGTAAACACATTAAAAAGAAACCAGTGGGACCCTAGAAATTAGTAGTAGTTTCTAACTGGTGAGGAAGACTGGACAGATGGAGACAGAGGTGGGCAGATAGAGAGTTTCACTCTATGACCTTCTCATTTTGCTTTTATTTTTGAATATGTAAATATATGAGCTATTCAAAAAACTTAAATTGAATTTTAACTGAAAAATTAAACATCCTTTTAAATGCATGAGCCTATCGGGTGCTCACAATAAAACTATGAGGGGGACATCTTACAGCAAAGGAGCTTGCAGCTCAGAAGGGCTGACTTGGGGCTGCAGCTCTCAGCTGGCCAGCAAAGAACCCCAGCAGGCCCCACCGTCCATCCCTTCATTCCACAAGCACTGACTCTCCGGCCCAGCACCCATTGGGCCTCGCACATAGTAGGTCTCACTTCCATCACCACCACCCTCATCATCACAATCATCATGACCTCCACTACTTCTACCATCTTGATATAATTATGACCACAACCAGTATTAACATTATCACGATCATCACCTCCACCACCACCTCTGTCACCACCCTCATCCTCCCCACCACCACCCTGACCATCATTACTACCAATTCCATCCCCACTGTCTCCTAACCAACACCATCATTACCTCCTCACCTCCACCATGCCAATAGGATCTTGGCCAAGAGTTTGTCCTTTGTGTACCTAAGAGCAATAAGACAGAGGTGGACGTTGAGCTGAGGAACACCGTCCACACATGAGGGAGGAGAAAGTTTTCACAGAAATTTTGAACCAGGGCTTCTCTACCAACATATGTTATCCTAGATCCTGGCCTGGGATGGGGATTGGGGGTCATAAAGATGAATGAGACAGGCCTCCTCAGTCTGATTGGAGAGGCCGATATATACACAGTAAGGATAACAGAAGAGAGAGAGAGCAGTAACACAGGGGCTGACCAGCCAGGCCAGTGGGAAAGAAACTTCCAGAAAAAGGAAAGTTTCTTTTCACTGTGATTGTTCCAGACCAGGTCTACACCATGCAAGCAATCTACGATGTACATAAGGGATAGATTCTAAAGCAACATCCCAATGGAACATTCTGCCATGTTGGAAATGTTCTCTATCTGTTCTGTCTGACACAATAGCCACTGGCTGTGTGTGACTACAGGACACCTGAAATGCAACTAGAGACGGAGGAGCTGAGTGATTAAATTTTTTAAATTTTCATTCACTGAATGAATGTCTCTAGTGGCTACATCTGAAACAGCACAACTATAAAGTTCCTAGAAGAATAAAGGTGAGGAAAGCTGCCTGTACAGTTATCACTTGGTTGTGCCACAAGAGGAAGAGGTCTCTGAGAACGGAGGCTAGTCAAGGAGAGAATGTTAGCATCGGGGAACTTCTAGATGTCAAGCCAAGGCTGGGGTTGAGCTGACCTCACCCACCCAGGCCATCTGATTTCCCCAGGCCCAGGACAGTGGCTACCCCTGAAATCATCACTTAGCCGAGTTGGGGTGGCCTGAATTGTCTTTGTTTGGGGCTGTTTGTTTTGAGTGGTGCCATTATTTTATTTTTAAATTACCTATAATGCACCCTTTAAAAATTCCCTAATTACAGATAGGATAAATACATAATTGCAGACTTTTTAAAAGCACATATTATTTACTCAATACTCCATAATTACGGTCTTTTCCATGAAATGTATTATTTCCTGGATGGTCCGTAATCACTCCTTTGAAGCCGTCTGGGGAAGGCCAAGTTGATCCTTAGATTCAGTTCACGGGTCACTGGTCCCATCCCATCAGGCAGCTTATGAGCCACCACTACTGGCCATGGGAGCCCAACAGGCCCTCGCCTGCTTGGTCACTATCCAGGCCGATCGCTGCCCCTGTGGGCACTGGTCTGGCTAAAGATGATGGGGGCTTGGAGTGTGAAGCTGGGGTGCTCCCGTTTCTCTCATGATTCTTTCAGTGACAATTGGAATAGCTTATCGGTCATGAGCTCAGGTTTGAGGTTGGCCATCCTGGTGTGTGTCCAGTGCCATCTCTTGCTAATCTTGACATCTCGGACAAGGGCCTTGGTTTGAATTATACCAAAAGCAGCCGGTGAGCCCAGGATTTGGGTGAAATGATCCCAGGAAGTCCAGATGACGGTGTGGGAAAGTAAGACAGAAAGAGAGAAAAGCCACATGAGTTTGCATTTGTGAGTGTGTTTCTGCCATGCTCACCTCAAGAGGCTGCAGAATACACCTAGTGTTCCCCTCATGGCCAAGGATGGGTGTTTCTCCACCAACGCCCATCCCTCACTTCTCGAGAGCTGTCACTCTGGGCATTATTGGCAACTTGATGCAGGAAGCTACCGGCACACACAGCCATCGTCCTCCATGGCTGCGCATGACCTCCAAGAAGGACGAAAAGGTTATAGGCAGGGCACCAACAGTATCTGTGAAGGCACATTTCCTACCCCCGTCTCTGCCTTGACTTTCTCATCTGCAAATAAAGATAAAAACAGGACCTGCCTCTTAGATTATGGGGAAGAAAAAGTGAGGTTGAATAAACGGAAGTTGCTACTACTGTGTGTGACCATGGACAAGGACTCAGTTCAGGCCCTGGACTACTCTTCTGCGGACCCCCATCTGAGTCACCTTCAGCAGACTCAATGGCAGCCAGCGCCAGCCCAGAGCAGCATCCAGGACTAGCCACAAAATTGTATCAGGGCCTGCAATGCAGAACCTGGCCTCATGGCAGATTCTTTACCCTGTGGCTCTATCTCCACACCTGTTGCCTCGAGTCAGACATTGTTGACTGACTCATCATTTCACCCCTTTTTTTCTCACTCTGGACCCCCAGGTTGGTCCAAGTATGAATGGTTTCAGAAAGATAAAGATGGGTTAGACTCAGTCAATCACTAATTCCATTCTCCTCTGCCCAAATACTCAGTTTAGGCATTTCTAAGCCATTAATAGTCCATTTTAACCATTAAGATGCCAAGAAGGTCACTTGAAAAAGTTTTTCTCTAACCAAAAAGAAAAGATATTCCTTCTTCTGGCTCAGGACAGTGATATATGTTTGGTGCAGCTGCAGCCATCTTGCACAAGAAGGGAACAAGCCCAAGGACAAAGTTAACACAGGGGCAGTGGCAGTGGCAGAGCTGACAAAGGAAAAATCCAGTGCCCTGCTTACATCTCTGAACCCCTAAATTGAAGAGCCCCGTAACCATCCCAGCTCTGGTGTAAGCAACAGTCAACAGTAATGTAGCATTAACTATGTGCCAGGCACTGGTCTAAGCACTTTGCACTTGTTAACCCATTTAATTCTCACGGGAGCCCAGTGAGAAAGTAGCACCATTTACAGATGTGAAAACTGAGGCCCAGCGAAGTTAAGTAACTGGCCCGAGGTCATATAGCTAGCAACAATTTCACCTCAGACAGTCCAACTTTGGGCTCTAGAACTCTTCTTTAACTAGACTCTACTACCACTCTACTGTTTTTGTAACATGCAAAAGTAAATCTCCGTGTTCTTTAAGCCATTCTGACTTGGTTCTCTTATACAAAGCTGGAAGTGTCTTCTCGGATGTACTTCACTGGGATGAGCAAAAAAAGTTTTTTAAATTAAAAGGGGCTGTGTGATTCTCAGATGTGCATCAGGAAAGGGGTATCCAAGAGTTCACGTCTTATATCACCACTGGCAGGATACTCCCCTTGTGATATTGACGTGAGTGATAAGGACTACTGCCACTGTCAGGCCAGCTGTACGATGAGCCAAAACCTGGGCTCAGCACCTATGTTTGCCATCTCATCGAATCCTCCAGCCAACTCTGAAAGGCAGGCCCTACCATCCCTAGCCTACAAATTAGGATGTCATAATAATACTATCTAGCACGTATTGAGTTCTGCTCTGTGCCAGCCGCCAGGCTAAGCACTTTTCATGCCTTTCTCACTTAAACTTCACAACAATCCAATAAGGTCATCATTTTACAAATGAAGAAATCGAGGTTCACAGAAGCTGAGTATCAAGCACAAGGTCACAAGATGACAGGGAGAGCCAAGACTATAACTCGCTCTTCCTGACTCCCATCTAGGTCTGCAAGAGGAAAGGATGTCATACCCAGAGTCCCAGGTCTGACAGGCCGAGAAGCGGCCAGGAGATCAGACAGCAGGGTTCCCAGCGGCTCTGGCCCAGGCTGGCTCAGCTGCAAGGGGGAAGGAAGGCGGACTTGCTGTCAACTGGAGCAGCCAACAACAAGGGGTGCTGCCTGCTGGAGGGCTGAGCTCCCCATCACTGGAAGTGTTCAATCAGTGGCCAGGTGAGGATTTGAGTCATGGATGGGAGGGTCTCCAAGACCTGCCCATCTCGAAGAGTTAAAAACTTTAGGATTCTAACATTCTGTAGTTCCATGTCCAAAATCTCTCCAAAGCCACAGAGGCCTTGCAGCCTGTGTGTCTCCTGCTTACTCAAGAGGGAGACCATGGAAGGAGCACTGGACCAGGAGTCCAGAAATCTGGGAATTGCCACTCTGCCATCTGCTGGCTCAGAGACGCCAGACCACTTGGTGTTGCCTTACCAAGCACCAGTCTGGGGCACAGAAACAAGCATGGCTTTCTCCTGGTACAACGAGACACAGTCTTATGCACAAACCTCAAGGGACTTACCATGTAAACACCAGCCTGTTGCAGGTTTTTTCAGAGAAACCCATCTGCTGGTTGGTGAGCGTTCCCAACCCTGCCTGGGTTTTCCAGCTTGTGAAGGCTCCTCGTAGGCACAGAGCAGCCATGCTGGGCTTGGCTGCTCCTAAGAAGGGATCTGAGGCAAATCTCTCCTCCAGCCTCAGTGGTCTCCTCTGTAAAATGGGCATGTGAGTAAGAAGTTCCCAAGATCAATTCCAGTTCTGGTGTGGAGGATGCTGGTCGTCTAAGCAGGGTTGTCACATGGGTCCCAGCCCACAAGAAGGGGAGAGTCCTTCCCTGGCTTCTGAGAGCTCACACTGAGAAATGGGGAAGCATTCCCCTCACTGCTCCCAGACCTTGGCCATCCTTTGTAGTCACAAATTGTCTCCAAGACTCACCCAGGAAGATGATGAGTTTTAAGGTGGTCTGGCTCAATCTTCAGCTCTATACACTCTGTTCTTCAAGAAGGTATCACAGACACAGAATAATCCAGATGGGGGCCCCCAGTCCTGCCCCCTTACTGTGTATCCTTGGGCAAGTCTTTCTTATCTTTGGCTTTCTCATCATTGAAATGGGAATATAATGTCACATCATCCCATTATTGTGAGGAAGAAATGAAATAAGGCATGAAGGATCTAGCAGAGTATACAAAGTATATATAAACATTTTTTTTAAGTATATGTAGGTACCCTTCCCACGAGCAGGGGCACAGCTTCTCCCTTATCCTCATGGAGAAAGGCAGCTGCAGGGCCTGCTTTGGCGACGGCCAGGACAGGGGTGACATCCCAGCCCCCAGAGACACGATTCCTGCAGTAGGGGAAGCAATTGGGATGCGGACATGTTCTCTGACCAGATAAAGGACAGAGGAGGGTCCGAGGCAGAGCTGAGTCAGCAGTTAGGAAGGACAGCGCTGTGACAATGATACTGAGCACAGCCCACTCTCCTGATTCGATGCCCAAGGAACTGCACTTGGCCAAGAAGAGCGTGCGTCGCCTGACAATCAGGACGCAACCCGCTCCCCGCTCCCCTGACCCTGCTTCCCGCAGCCTCCAGCTCAACCTCAAGGTCTCAGCTCCCCCGTCAGGACAGCCACCCCTGTACCCAGCCTACAGGAACACCCTTCCCTCTGATCTCCTGGTGGGTTAACAGCTTACTCTGTCCAGCACATGTAGACTTGCGGCCTGCTGTGTGCTCCAGCCCCGTGCTATGGAGGAGGCCGAAATGGATGGACCAGACCCACCTCATCTCCCTGCCCAGCTACGAGGGAGAGTCCCGCACCATGAGCTAAAGCCCAGGCCTCTTGCCTCACTCAGGGCCCTGCCTCGAGCCCCAGCTGCTGTGCTCAGGTTCCCCTGCAAGATGGCGTTCCCAGATCCCTGCCAGTAAACCTCCAATGAGCAGCCATGAGCTGGATGACCACAGCCAGACACACCTATTTCCTGGTAGGGCTGCTGGCCAGGGGGCTTCATTAATGACCATTCCTCTTTGCAAAGAGCTGAATCAGGACCGCCTAGCCAGATCCTTTCAGAAGTCCCTGGAGGGTGCTAGGGAAGGAGGTTCTGCCTCCTCATATGCATAATTAAGGATGGGACCAGGGATCTCTACAATCTTCCCTAGAGCTAACCGTCTGAGGGTCTGTGAGCCCTGCACAGGGACAATCAAGTCCCATTTCCAGATAAGCCCCCAGTGAAGGCCCTCCAACAATGAGAGGGGTAATTTCCAGGAAAGGGACTGAGGTGCAGCCAGAGGGGCCGGCCTGAGGGGTCAGGGTACCTGGGTTTACGTGCTGCAGGCACCCATTCGCTCACTGTGACCCCATGCCCCGTCAGAGCCTCCAAATCCCTCAGTTCTGGCCCAAATGGGAACTGATGTTTAGGATCAGATCGGGTCTCAACAACCCCCCACACACACACGTGGAAGCGGAAGACGGGAGCTGAAGCTGGGGTGGGCAGCAGCCCCTCAGTGCCCATCCCCCCTCTCTTGCTCCCCTGCACCCCTCACGTGCTTAGGGAAACCTTGGAGGGATGTAACAGGCCCATCAGCACCCCCTACATCTCCTCAGCCCACTCTGAGGTCACCTGCAGGCACTTCTCGGTGGCTCCGAGGTCTTCCGGCTTCTGGTCTGGCCAGTGTGCACGGCAGGGCAGGGTGCCAGGCAGTGATCGTGCCCTGGAAACAGCCTTTCCTGGGTGAGCGACCAGAACTGGGGATGACCTGGCTCCCTCGCCCCAGCGTGGGTCGTGGCCAAGGTGTGTCCTACACAATCCTTGGAGGGTCCTGAGTGGGGCTGAGCCTCATGTGCACACCAATACACTGCCACCAGCATCCATGGTGTGGCAGGTGACCTGACTCAACACATGAATTGTGAATATGAGCTGAGAACACACACAAAAAAGCAGGGTTATAGAGGTTCCCTTCTGGCGATGGCCCAGCAGCTGCTCCAACATTCTATTTTCAAGGGCCACCATAGCCTCAAGGCCACAGAACTGTCCAGTGCCCAGGCTGACAGGGCTCTCCCAGCAGCCTTTGTGACATGATTGTGGCTATGGTCTTTGTGCCATCCAGGCCTCCCGCTCTCTGCCTGAACCTGGTTCTTCAGGCTTCCTGCAATTCAGCACATGCCTGCTACCCTTTCAATAAATTCTCTACTTATAGTCAGCCAGAGTCCCTTTCTATAGCTTAAAGCCAAAATCCCTAGCTGGCAAACACACAGGGAGCAGTGCAAGGATGACTACAAGGCCCCCAGTCTCTTTCCAGATCCAACAATCCTGGACTGCAAATCATGGGAAGAAGACAGCTGTGGAGAGAGAGGCAGAGAGAAGGGAGAGAAACGGGAAGGCGCCGGGACTAAGTCGACAGCCATGAAGGGCCCATTCTGCTAAGAGTAAGCCACAGCCCTGCCCTCAAGGAATGCCCCCGGGAGGGAAACAGGTGTGAAAGCAGATAATCCAGCAAACCCTGGGGTGGGGATTGGGGTGGGGTGGCCCAAAGCCAGAGTAAGGCACGAGGCATGGGAGAGGGCTGGGGTCGGGGATCAGGGAGGGCTTCCCAGAGAGATGATGTCTGAATGTGGCAAAGAAAAGGAAAAGAAGAAAGAGAAAGGAATGAGAGAGCAGGCAGCTGCTTCCTGGCCATGAGTGGCTGGCCCAGAGCCCATCACAGGATAAACCGATAAACCGTGAGCCGGTGCTGGCGCTCACTGTAAACCTGGGAGACATACGGGTGGCACTCGGGAGGGACCACTGTGTTCCAGGGAGGGCCCCATGTGTGTCACCAGCTCATAGGAAATAAAAACATGTCCATTTGTGTGGGCAGGGATGTGCAAGTCTGCGCGCGCGCGTGCACGCACACACACTCACACACACACACACACACACACACACCCCAAGGAAGGACTCAGAGCAAAACAGCAATTTGCTTCAGACAGGTCTTTGTAATGAGAGTTCACGGTTAGGACAGGACTCATCCCTGTCTTCAAGGTAGGAGCATCTGGGAAAAGACCCACCCAGTCCAAGCCCAAGGCCACCTCTCAGAGGTGAAAAGAGCAGGATTCATTTCTCTCGTTGCTCTCCAAGGGAGAGGTGCCAGCATGGGAGGCAGGCCACCAGGCTTCCAGCCTCAGCTCTTCTTACCTCTTTGGGTAACCTCAGGAGAACCTTCTCCCCTATCTGAACCTCAGTTTCCCCATGTGTACAATGAGGAAGTTAGTTTAGATCAGCAATAGCAAAGAGTTGCCATTTTACAAGCCAACACTAATCCATCGATAGTGACTTCCTAGAGCACTTGGATGAGAAGAATCCTGGGCTTAGCAGAGACACCATTGATTAGTGATGTCTGCCATAGGCACAGTGGAAGGGGAGGGGACATATGCTAGTCCATCCCTTGCCCCTTGAGTTCTGACACCCTGTGAGTCTCTGACATGACTCTTGGGTTTACACTGGACGTGGCTCACACCTGCACACGAGAGTCAATTATGCCCATCTCTTCCCAACGCTGCAGTCATTGATGGCACATCAATTTCTCAAAGTCCGCCACGATCAGGGTATTTACACCATGGAAACTGGCAAATGCTACAAATCAGGTATTTTCCCCCCAGGAAACTGTTAAACATTTATGAGCACACTGCTAGCTCTATTCCTCCTCATAGCAGGCCAGGGTTGGGGTGAGAGCGGAATCCAGGTAGACCCTACAGTCCTGAGATTCAGATGGAATTTTTGTCCCTCTGGAGAGAAGCCAGTGCCCACAGACACTAGAGTCCAGACTATTCTACCAGAGACTCATAACCCCTGCAATCCACCTTATTCATAATCCTTATCACCACCCATTCAGGCAGCCCACCCCATCTACCTCAGCATCATTCTTGTCCTCTTCCTCCAGGAAGCCTTCTCAGATTTTATTTCACAATGATTCCCCCAACTCAGAGCTCTGGTGTCACTGTCTTTGTTGTTGGTGTCTCCCTGGGCCAGCTGCTCAGTTCAAGGCCTGCATCTCCTCCTTCCCAAGTCCCTCCAGTCAAGGCTCCACGTAGGCCTAGCCATGGACGAGACACCCAAGGAGAAGCCCTGAAATCTCCATAGCCATCATCTCAACCAACCCCCACTTCCCAAATGGAGAAACTGAGGCCCAGAACAGCATGCAACTGTCTGAGCAGCTGAGCTAACTCTAGGACTGAGATCTCTAGGCTCCCACTGTACTGCCTTAAGAACCCCATCTGCAGAAGTAGAAACCAAAGCCCAGAGAGGGCAAGAGATAACACAAGCTCACAGAGCAACCAGGAGCAGAGTCAGGTTAGAACTCCAGGGCCCCGGCACCCTTCTAACCAGCAGCCCTGCCTCTCTCTTCACACTACCGAACCAGGCCTTGACACCCCAGGGCAGGGCTACGGAGCACACCTCCTGCCTCTCTCTCCACCTCCGGGGTTGGACAACACCAAACTACAGGATCACCCCAGCTAGCAGGGGTCCCGAGGCCCCCAACCCCACAGGGGCCACTCTCTCCAGTGGGCTTCAAGGCCCCGGCTGCTTTTGGGGCCATCTCCTCCCACCTTTCTCTCCTCCGGCTGCTACTTAACATGCACACGGGAACCTCTACGCTAAGCGTATAGATTTCTCTTTGTCTTTGGTGGTAATTATTAGCTGTCTCGGCGGGTGAATGCAGGCAGAAACAAAGGCAGCAAGGGTTGTAAAACCTTTTATCTCGATCAGGCCGCATTATTTGATAAGGTGCTAAGCTAATAGCAACGCATGTCAAATTGTGTTTAGACAGATCGAGGGGCTGGGAGTGGAGGGTATATTTGTCTCCGGAAACCTGCACCTGGAAGGATAAAAAGAAAGGCGCACTGATATTCACAGCCCCATGCAGAATGCAGACAGCTCAGCCTCTGGGGTCTCCTGGCACAGAGACTCCCTGGAAAGGGGTCCAAGAGAGGCTGAAAGAAAGAGAGTGGGCCATGTTGTGCTCATCTCCACTCAAGGCCTCTGTCCTGAGACCCACAGGTCCCCACAGGGGTCAGTTGCAAAGGCAGGATTCAAATCTAGGTTCCCTGGCTCTTTTACCTCAAGTATTTATTAAGTCCCAAATGAGTAAATCTGTCCTGTGTATAACATTGACTCTCACAGATAGAGTCTCTACCCACAGGATGTAGCATGACCCATATGGAATTAGTTCCAAATGATGTGCAGCCTGGAGAAGAAACCCACAAAGCCCAGAAAAGTCAAGGAAGACTTCCTGGAGGAGGGAGGATTTCAACTGGGCCTTGCAGGATGAAAAGGGTGTAAAACAAGAATCTGAGGAAGAAGTACCTCTCATCACTGAGCTCCAAACCTTTTACTATGAGCTCTATGATACTCGGGTGTCTCCCTGGATCCTGCCAGACACTTCCTGCATTCTGCCTTTCCTAATCCCTGTGAGAGTGCCTCACCCCACCTTCAAATTCCCAGAGTACATCCATGGTTGGCCTCTCAGGCAGCGGCAGAACAAGAAGGGGAAAATGCAGATGCCACCAAGTCATCAATGCCTTAGAGAAATCCACACCTTTTGAAGCAGTGGTTTCATGTCTAGGAATAGTCCCTAAGGCAATAATGAAGAATACACACAGCTACTGAGCTAGAAAGATGTCCACCACAAGACTGTGGATACAGTCAGCCCCTACATATTAAAAAGTTCCATTCCAAGTGCACTCATTAAGTCCAATTTGTTCATTAAGTCCAACAAAGTTAGCCTAGGTTCCCAACTAACACACTTGGCTATATAGTACTATACTGTAATAGGTTTATAATACTTCTCACACAAATAATACATAAAAAAATAAAGAAAGAAAACATATTTAAACTTACAGTACAGTACCTTGAAAAGTACAGTGGTACAGTACAGTACAACAGCTGACATACAGGGGCTGACATCGAGTGGACAGGCAAGAAGAGTTACTGACTGGAGGAGGAAGAGGAGGTAGATGATGGAGCTGAAGGATCGTCCACAGTAGGAAACAGAGGGCAGGCTGCAGTTTCGCTCATGCCTGACGTTGATAGCACAGGCTGTAGTTCCTTGCTGGATTCAATTCTATCTACTCTCTTGAAAAAGTGACACAGTGATATCTGGATAGTAGCTCTTTTTTTCTCATCATAGATGACTCACAAACACACCTTCACATCATTGAAAGTTTGCAACTTGAAGGTTCGTATGTAGGGGGCTTATCATGATGGCAACTGTCCAACCATGCAGGTTCAGCGGAGAGAAATATTTAGGATATTCACATGAAGCCATAGAAAGTAACCATGATCTTAGTTGGGGTTCTTCCTGGAGCAGACCTAGGACTCAAATGCAGGTACACTCAAACATGGGGAGGTAATGGGAGGAAGTGAGACAAGGAAGGAAGGCAGTCAATAACAAGTGTGTTTTGGGGCCAGCCGCCACAGTGGCACTGGAGCCAGATCCCTTTGGGGGAGCTCAGGGGTCAGTCACCCGATGGGTGAGGAAGCTGGGGTGTTCACACCAATTCCTCAGTCACTGGCTGAGAGCTGCCGGGGAGAAGCGTGAAGAGCACGGGGTCCCCAGTACTTTCAGCCAGCCACAGGGCAGCCCTGCAGGCCCCTGCGGCAAGAGAAACCAAACATTGGCAACAAAGCACAGGTGCCAGCGAGTGGAATTGGAACCAGAGGTGCACAGAGTGGCAGGGCCAAAGGGGTGTGGGCAGGGCACTGCCGCTGTCTGCTGCAATCTGTGTCTCCTGCACACAGCCCTCCAGCTGAGGAAGGCCAGGCTAAATAAAGACAAGCTTGTTTCTTTACTTCAGGACACCTCTTGACATACTAATGGGCACTGGTGAATTTCCAAGTGCAGTTCAGTTGAATCCATTCAACTGCACGCTGAATGTATTCGACTATATGCCTGCCCTGATTTTGTTTTTTTAATCTCCCTAGGTGCACCCATCAGGGTCTCCCAGCACACAGTGCTGTCCCGCACACCGTTTGGGAAGTGCTGTCAGAGCCGGCTTTGTATTCCCATGAAAAAGTGAAGAGGACAGTTTCTTATGGCAGTTGGTCTAAGGTGCTCCCATTTTCTTAACGCATGTAAAAAGAGAGTGACCAGTCCTCTCTCATCTTGACTTTGACCCCAGGGAAGCTTTTTCGGTCAAGGAGGCATGTAAGAGTATGTTGAAAGCAGCCGCACAATCTCAGAAAGAAAAAAAAAAGTAGAAGCAATCTATCACAGGGGAATACCTAAATAAACTCGGATGTATCCATGTGAGGGAATTCTACCCAGCAGTTAGAACAAATGAGTTAGAGCTGTATGTCTGTCACTGAGAGAACCCCAAGACTAATAGGTGACAAAATCAAAGTATAGAATACATGCCGTGTGCTACCACTTCTGTTGGAGAAAAAAACCATCCAAACACCCTAAAAATAAAAACATGCATTTCTATATGTACAGATATAAATGTGTGTGTGTATACTTAAACAAAGATCAGGAATGATATACACCAGAATGATAACTGTGATTACCTCTGTAGAACAGGGAAGCCTAGCTGGGGAGGCAGAGAGGAGGTGTTGGCTTGATCTGTAGTTTGACTTTTTCTAGCAAGAATGCATTCCTATATTACAAGTGTAATTAAAAATAAATGAAAATGTTTTAAAGAAGAAAAAAGGAAAGGCTGGTGGTGTATCCACCAAAATATTTACGGGGTTTATCTCTGAGTGCTGGGATTATGGGTGTTTTTAATTTTCCTGTTTGCTTATCTGTATTTTTAAATTTCCTACAAAGAGCATGCATTGTTTTTATAATAAGAAGGAAAGAGCATAAAGTAATTTTTAATTAAATATCCACTACGCAACCTCCCGCTCTCCTGAGCTGTTTTGGAATTTGACTCTAGGCTTCCCAGACATTACATTATGAGTGGGACTTCCCAAGGACAGAGGGCCTGACCCATCTGAGGGCCAGCTCCGTTATTCCCTCTCTGTGTGACCTCAGACACCCAGACATCCTCTCTGGGCCCTGGTTTCCTCGCCTACCTAGCAATAATCCTAAGAGCTTCTTTACATGATGCCTGAAGGGTTCCGGAGATGACAGTTGTCATTTTGTATGTGCTTGTATGCAGGTCACAGTTACAACAGCCAGCAGAAAGAAGAAAAGCCTGACCAGGAGTGTTTGCCACCTGCCAAGTCCGAGGACCCCAGACCCTGCCCAGGAGGCTGCAGGTCAACCTGGGGAAGCCAGCTGGAATTCGAAATCGGGCTGGGCCGAGAAACGTGCAAGATGCAAATCAGACACGTGAGCGGCGCCCGGCTGGAGGAGCTGCATCTCCCTCCAAGCGGGGCTCTGAGTGTCAGATTTTCCACTCTGTTTCTCTGTAGCATGTTCTGCACATCCCAGTGCTAAAAATAACCATGGCGCGTGAGTGGGGGAGCAGCCCCAGAGTGACTCCAAGAGCCGCTGGGGTGGTTTGGCACGCCAACCTCCCTTCATCTGGGCAGTGCAGGCCCCAGCCAGAGAGGTGGGGTCCATTCCTGGCACACACACTCCTCTCCACTTTCCTCCCACCGCATTCCCTGTGTCTGCAAATTCTTCCTCCCTTTGTGACCCCAAGGACTCTAGGAACTGGCAGTTCTGGAAACCACACGGATGGAAAAGCCCGAGAGGTCATTGTATCCAGCCCCTGAGAGGGTACAGTCACCCTGAGTTTTTAGGGACAAACAGAAAATCCCCTAAATCTAAGACTGTCACTGAAATCTCATCTGTCAAGTAGCCCACAGTTTTTACTACTAGGAAAGTCATCCCTTGAATCTAGTTGGGGTCTCTTCTGCTACAGCCAAAGTCCAGATCTTGGTGTTCTCTCCTTAGGGAGAAGAGAGAGCTGCTGATCCCAAGTTTAAATCAAACTGGACATAGGGCGCACGTGTGGACCAGTGGCACCTAGTGTCCCGAGAACCTGGGACTCTCATACCAGAACAAGAAATCATGTGTCCCTTCCCGACTCAGGGCAAAGCTCCAGTCAAGACAACCTGTCACTGGGTATCAAAATGCCTTTCTCTCTTCAACTGTCCTGGGGACCTGCTGTCCATCAATCCAGCCAAGAGGACGCATTGTGCATACGTCTGCACCAGGTCTGGGGAGCAGGAGACACGAAGGTCCAAGATGACACTCCTACCCTCAAACAGGGTTGAGTTTGAGGCTCCAGAGGGGGGTGTAGAAAGGAAATGCACACTGTCCAACCAATGCCAGAGTGAGACACGGCCGTCAGCACACTGTCAAGGGGTGCCAGAGCTGGGGTATCTGAGTTAAATGGGGGAGTGGGGAGGTCTGAACAAAAACAGCCAGGGGTGAGGTGATGGGCTCTGTGGACACCAGGGGCTGCTGAGGACTCTAGGGATCTGAGGGGGATGAATGGAAGGCAGAGCTGAGATCTGATTGCAAAGCCCTTTCTTTGACCACCGAGAGTAGGGATTTGGACTTCACACCTTAGGCCACATTTCTTAAAGAATATTCCAAAAGAGGGAGTTAAAAAGTAATTTTATGAAACAGAAGGTATGTGGGGTAGAGGGGAGGCATCATTAAATTTGACGAACTGAGAAGGAAGAGGCAGAGGAAGCCGCATTTCTCAAACGATTGAACCGCGGAGCCCTTCATCACAGAGCTCCTCGTGGGATTGGCATCCTGGTGACACTCTAGGGAAAGGATTTTGGAAAAACCAGGAATATACGGGACCACTATTTCAGGATGTCAGTCTGGAGGGCCAGCCTGCTGGAGATGGCGGCACGGTGGTGCAGGGGCAAGGTGAGAGGGTGTGGGAAGGGGTGGGCAGCAGGCAGAACTGGAGGCTTCACAGCGGCAGGGCTGGGATGGGTTGGGGGATCGTGGGTCGGGGCAGATGGACCCAGAGGAGTCAGAAGAACCACAGTATAGCACATGGGACCCAGTGCCTTCTTGGAGTCTCAGTTTCCTCTCCTATGGAATGGGGTGGCAGCCCCTCACAGGGCAGTTGGGAGGACCCATGAGTCTGTGTGGGTGGACACAGGTATCGACATTCACAGGTACAGAGACTGCAGATGGAGTGGTCAGACAGGACAGAAAGACCAACAATGAATTCAGGAGAGCAGCAATGAGTTTGGAAGCCCCTAGTAGACACACCTAGAACTTGAGGCAGAACGATACTTTCCTGTCCGGCTCCTGTCTTTGTACTGTTTCCTCAGAGGAAGCGGAGTGTGCCATTTGGAGGGAAAGTGCTGGTCTTCCTGGCTGGTTCTTGCATTTCCAAGCTGTGCAGGCCTGAGCCTGTCCCTTAACTTCCCTCAGTCTCATTTTTCTCACCTATGAGAGAAAGAAAAGGATGATGACATCAGTAACACACTTGAGGTCTTCCCGTATGCTGGGCCGAGTCCTGAATACTTTCTGATGACTTGATGAGGCAGGCACTCCTGCTCTACACACGTGGAACCAAGGTGCTGAGAAGGGAGGGAAGTGGTCCAGGGTGACACAGGTGGCTGCCGAGAGGACTGGATGGGATGACGCAGAGGAAGCATTCTTGAGATTGTCACTTGCTCGCCATCTTACAATGTCATTAGGATGCTGGGACAGATTGCACTTCCCAAACATGCTACAACACCATCACCCATCCCATGGGCTTGTCGGCAAAATGACCATGCCCTCCTCCATGAAGTAGTGGGTTCTGTTTCTCTGCCCTCATGAATCTGGGTGGGACATGATGGCTTTGTCCAATAGAATATGGAGGAAGAGACACTGCCAGTCCAAAGCATAGCCCTTAACTTGCCAGATAGCTGCCACTTTCTTTGTCCTAGAACCAGATGCCACATAAAAGTGCCACTACCCAGAGACTGGGAGAAGCCTGAGCCATGTAGAGAGGCCCTGGAGGTTGAGACACGACATAGGAAGAGAGGCCAGGACCCCCGGGGGCCAGTCTCCAGGTGACTTCCACCCTAGCCAACCACATGAGAGACTCAGGTGAGCCAGTCAGCCCAGAGAACCAAACATGACAGTAAAAAGGTGCTCTGAGCTCCTAAGTTTTGGGTTGGTTGTCACACATTAATAGAGAGCCAGATAGATGTGTCCCTCCCTCCAATTTCTGCCTTGACAGATAAGGTCCCTACAAGGAGATGAGGAAGAGGAAGGAAGGAGAACCAGGGGTGGTAGGGGATTGCAAGGTGCTGAGGTGTGGAGCTCTTCCCTGCTTTCTGCCTCTGGGCACCAGCAGAGGGATCAGCTGCTGGCATCCCAGACACTGGCCTGTGAATTGGGAGTCCTGTGTGCCAGGCGTTTGGGGTCAGGGCAAGCTGCCCTCCCCTCTAGGCTGGCCTCTTCCCTCCTGTTAAGTGAGGAATTGGAGTCGATGACCCCTGAGGTCCATCACAGCTCTTGCCCTCTGGAGCTGGGCAGAGTCCTGCATGCTTTCTGAGCACTGGATGAGGCAGGCACTATTGTTATCACTCCTGCTCTACACACATGGAACCAAGTGTTGAGAAAGGAAGGAAGAGGCCCAGGGTGACATAGTGAGGGAAGACCCACCACAGATGGTTGCTGAGAGGACTGGATGGGATGAGGAGAAAGCATTCTTGAGACTGGCACTTGTCATCTTACAGTTCATTAGGATGCTTGGACAGACCATGGTAGTCCTGACTGTGGCAGTCATTCCAGCCCCGGTTCTATCCAACTGGGGCTGAGCAGACCCCACAGCCCTCATAACTTCCCCACCCCTGCAAGCTAGCGGGTCTCTGCAAGCTAGCAGGTCCAGCAAGTCTGGCTGGGCCAGTCAGTGGGGCTAGACAACAGGAGACCACACCCTGCTGGCCCTCACAGACACATCGTGGCCCTGAGCCTACTGGGCTCTTTCCCAGTGCCCTACACCAGACCATACCCTTACTCAGAAGAACTTATTTAAAACTTACAAGCATCTGGAGAGGCAGATGTTGCTATCGTCTCATTTTTCAGATGAAGAATCTGAAGCTCAGAGGCTCAACCAACCAGGTGAAAGTCACACAGCTCTAAGTGCGACACCAGAACTTAAACTCAGTGGTGTGTTGTCCACGGCTCTCCCTGTTATCTGCTAGACTAAACTGTTGAAGGTGAGCACAAGTATGTCACCTCATGCTCCCTGCATAACCCTGCCCTGAGCCCACACACTCACACAATTGCACATGTGATGGTACATGAGTAGACACACCCCACGCTGGTACACTCCAGCCCACACCAAAACCCATCCACATGGGTGCACACAAACACTTGCATCCGCACACATCTAGACACGCACACCCACAGCCTCAGCGTGTGCTCACACCACACCCCTACACACTCGGGCCCCACAGACTCAGGTGCAGACATCCGCATTCATACATCCTCATCACACACATACACACGCACAAACACTGCACCTTGTTTAATGATGCCCAGGAAATGAGAGTCATTATTTTTATTTTTTTTAAAAAAAAGAGGCTCTCAAATGCCAATAGATTCCAGCATGTTTTTTCGGTGCTAAAAGGTTTCACAAGCAAAAGTCACCCAACAGTGCCACCTGCTGAAGGCTGGCTATCTTCATCCCCTCCCTCCTGCCTCTTCTTTCCTCAGCAGGGTGGGACCCTGCCTCAGTTTCCCCAAGCACTCAGGCCTTGGGAGCAGGCAGGAGGTGGGGGGAAGGGGGCGGGTACAGATGGGCAGTGGAGAGGAGATGCCAAGGCAGAGGGACACGTGGAAGGGCAAGGGCAGGGGTGGCCAGCTTCCAGTCCAGGAGGAGAGGAAGACAGGTGGGAGGGGCCAACAGGGAGACAGAGCTGCCAGGCAGGGGGCAGAGGGATGATCCAGAGCATGCAGGAAGAGTGCGGGAAGAACCAGACTGGGAGAGAGTCAGGCATGCCGGAAAACAGATAGGGAGAGAGGATGAAAGGAGACCCGAGCTAGAACAAGAGGGGCAGCCAGACTCGATTGTGACCCCCCTCTCCCATGTCAGTCCTGGGACCCTCAAGTGGGGCACGTCTGGCAGCTGGCCCTCTCCATCCTCCCTCCTGGTGGCTCTGTGGCAGGGCCCTGAGGCTGCCTGTTGTCCTGGAGGCTGGATGCCCCTGTGCCACATCTGGCCCTCCAAAATGTTTGTCAAGCAGCCCTTGCCCCTGGGGGCTCAGCTCTCTCCCATAAACACCCTGCCGGCTGGTCAGGATGGATCAACATCCTACAGGGAAAGACTCTTACCAGAAATGTCTGTCTTCTAAGGTGCAGAGAGATGTCCAAAGACAGGGACTTGTCCGAGGCCACACACACAATCAGGAAGACTCAGCCCTAGAAGTTTCCGGGGCCCAGGCTCAGTCCTCTAACCCCCACATCAACTGAGAGGAGGGTCCTCACCCTCTTATTTCTTGATAGAATCCCTGAGAAAAGAGAGATTTGAATAGAAAACTCCTTTGAGTCACCCCCAGTTTTGTCTCACCATTCTGTGGTCCCAGCCCATAGGAGAGCAGGGGGATGAACCCCGAGTCCCCTGTGAGGAGACCCAGGCTGTGATGTGGCTATCGCCATCTCAGAAATCACCCTCTGGGGCTCAGGCAGAGCAGAGCTGGACAACCATCAGACCAAGAGAAAACCACAGACCCTCGACTCACGGGATGTTGGTTCTGAAAAACCCCACAGATCCCTGCCCATTGGGGACACTGAGTACAGTGGAGTAGGGAGTAGCACAGGGTCTGGGCAGAGGGCATGAGAACCCCGACCTTCCCTGCCAGCCTCCCACACCTTGGCATTGATGGGAACCATCCCTCGGAATCTTGAGGCCTAGGATCCCTAGGAGTAGCAAATTTGGGGGCTTCATCCTGCCCTTCTGGAGCTCTGGTTCTTCTCTCACCCGAGGGGACACTCCTCCAACAGAAAGACTTCTGGCAGGGAAAGTCTTGGCATGATTCTCTTTCTTATGCAACCCCATGGCATGTCACAAGGAGATGCCCCTCTCACCTTTGTGGAAGTGCACGGGGCCTTCCCTACTGCAGAAAGCCGGCTGGCTACACAATGCAGAGCAGGTGCTGCTTGCATCTCATTTGCATATGTTTGCATATGCTTTCTGACTTCTCAAAATACCAGGAAACCATCCTCCATCCCCCATCCTATAGCTTCTTGGCATTTACAGTCTCTCCTGACTTAGCAGGGCGTTTCAATGCCGTGGTGTTCCATTTGCTTAGCTAGAAAAGGGCTTCAGTTGTAAATCTGATAGAATCTGGACTCCTTCAAAGAGGCATCCTGTGCCAACCTGCCCTCTCCCCTTCTGCCCATCCAGACCACACATCACCTGATCTTCTGTGCCAACGGTTGATGCTGTTTCCTCTACCTGGAGGAATCTTTCCTCTCCTTCTCTACCTGAAAAACTCCTACTCAGCCTTTAAGACCCAAATCAAATGGAACTTCTGCCAAACTATCTCACATTAGTTTCTCCACCCCAGCATCTTCAAGCAGAATAACTGCCTCTCAGTGAGTCCCAGCAGTTCAGCTCATTAACAGCCAACAGTTAAAGGGGAGATATGCCATACCACAGACATGATATTGTCCAGTGCATGTCTTTCCTATTAGACTGTGAAGGCACTGAGGGCAGGGACCATGGGGGAAGGGGAGGTACAACCATTACTACATAGCTTATAGCTCCTAGCTCTGGGAAAATGGCTGCTTAAGCATCGATGGATGAATGAATTATTCTCTCCAAGGAATTTCTTCTCAAACATTCTGTGATTCTCCCTTTCTGTGACTAGCTCAGAATGGGTTAAATAAGAGGTGACAGTTCACCCAATTTTAAAATCGCTTGGAACAGAGTATGCATGTGGACCCCTGTCTGCTTTTGAGCACCCAACCCTTCACAAATAAAACCCCCTGTCAAGGTCTGCAACCCCAGGTGGTGCCTCAGGCCCATAGGTGAGTGAGGCAAGGGGGCCAAGGCTGCTGTTTAAGAAGCAAATAACCAAGTGGGGAAATTTACAGTCAGATAATTGGCAGCTCTGGTGCACAGTCAAATGCAGTAAATTAAGTGTTTTCCTGTAAATCAAGTTTATGATTTGCACTGGAGATGTAATTGTTAAAACTGTTCATTTTATCCGCAAATAGCAGTTGAAAGAAACCAATTTAGGAGTGACAGATTGGTTTTGATTCTAAATGTAGTGCTAAAACAGTTAATTTTAATAACATCCATTGGACAGGAGTCTGCTTGTTACTTAATATCATAGTCAACAATTTGAAAACTGCACGTTCAGCCACTGCTGCTTCTGCTAAAAATTAATCCCATTTTTCCCCCGAATGGAGGCATTTCTCAGCAGGAAGCAGCATATCCACGCAGAAGGGCTTTCCTCATTTGTGGGGTTACGGCCTCACCACTCTGGGGAAGGAAGACCATGAGGGGGTCAGCTGTAGGCTAAACAAAAGGAACAGGTCTTGGAGTGTCGAGACCAGTGGGGACTCTGCCCAGTGTAGAAGCCCCCTTGATGGCAAAGGGGACCGCAGTCCGAAGCTTCTGTCTACACACCACCTTGGCAGAGCCCTCACTCTCTGGAGTGCCTCCTTTCCTAGGGGCCTCCGCCTAGCTCTGAGTCCTGAAACCATGTAGTTGGCACTAGCCATGGTTCAGCCCTCCCGTAACTGGAAGACAGTCTCCAGGTCTCTGTCTCTCCTACATGACATCTTTCCTTCTCCAAGTTAAACACACCCATGCCTGTCATCCTCCTACCCCCAGGGACAGAGTGTCAGTGTGGTGGGAAGGAAAGATCTTGGGCACTCACGGATAGCCTTTGGGTGAACCTAAATAAACAGGACAGGCTCTACCTTCCAGACTTGTCACCAGCCTCCTCCCCAACTCAGGACATACACCCTGGGCTGCCAGCATTCACCTTTTGTCTGTGGTGTCCATGACTGGACCCACTATTTTTGTCATATGCCAACTTGGGTCCTAAACACACAGCAGGCCTATAGCTCCCAGGACCAGAAGCTCATCAACTCTTTTAGCAGTTCACTCTGGCCCTTCACAGCCTCCCAGCTCTGCTCCCAAAAAGACAGAGCTTCCCAAACATTGGCCAGCATCAGAACCAGCTGGGCAGCTTCTAACACAGATTGCTGGGCCCCACTCCCCAAGATTCCAATTTGGTGTGTCTGGGCAGAGCCAGAGAATCTGCATTTCCAGCAGGCTCTCAGGTGATGCTGACACTGCCAGCCACCAACCCAACTCTGATTAGCACTGATGTAGGAGGCGGAATTGTTATCACTGCCACCCCATCATCACAGATGAGGAAGCTGGGGCCCAGAGACAGGAGGGAGGACGAACAGCATCAGCTTCACACCCTCCTGGGCCTCACTGCCAGGCCCATTCTGGGAGGGCCATCCTTTCCCCAGACTTCCCCAGAGGGCTCCAGACTCCCAGCAAAGAAGATGTGCCAATCAGCCCATTTACCTACTTTTTGTTCAATTAATTTCAAGAGATATTAAAAAGGAAAACTTCCGTAAAAGAAGGAAAAGCCTGCTCATTTTCATAGCCACCACTTGGAGGAACGGTTCTCCTGGAGCCTAGGCAATCGTTTGTGGAGTCTATTATAAAGGGAAGCCTAAATCACATTTATGGCTCATACTGTAAGGCAAATGTAGGTATTAAAATTGTTCCTTTTAAATGATAAACACCCACTGAAATGGCGCAATAGAGCTGCATCAGAGACTGTTTTCACCCAAAACAAACTGACTCAGGAAAGGCAGTAAATAGGGAACTTGACTGCAGTCCCCATAACTGCTGTTTACCATAAGGAGTGGGGGGTAAAGAGAAATTAGCGCCTAGGGACCATGTTGTTTCAGCGTCTTCCACCACCTTGCTGGGCTTCCATCTTCTCCAAGACCTGAGTGTAACGATTTCTCCCCAGAAGGGGCCTGGCTCCTCGTGTGGTAGGTGTCCTTGTTTTCTCCCCCGGTTTCAGACAGTGGGGCTTCTGTTTTACTGTGCATATCGCAATCGTCGTGGTTTGGCTTTTGAGAGAGAAGTAATAGAAAAAATAGTTAATCACCCATTCATAATCTCTTAAACATTATTTTTAAGCTGATAGTAGCAAAACAAAATGCAATCTTTCTAACATCTTCATGCAATTACTTGTCATTTTCCTGGTTTTCATAATAAAAGGAAATTAGGTTGGGGGTGGAGTGGGGGACAAATGCCT
>CAUYQG010210352.1:0-30565 GCA_963574415.1 Tarsius wallacei
GAGCCAAAGCCGGGAAACATGGTGACAACTGTTAGGGTCTGGACAGGGTGAGGGAAAATGGAGCAAGGGAGAGGGAGGAGAGGCGAAGGGGGATGCAGCAGTAACCCAGAGATCCAAGTAAATGCAAAGAATTGCAACACACAGAGAGGTGAGAAAAGATCAGATTTATTTAAGAAAAGTTCATCCCCCACAGACAGGGAGCGGGCCTACATTCTAGGTGAGTGTGGCCTTGTATCCCCTCAAAGGCCTGGCTTAAATCCTTTTCTTGGAGATGTTGCACATGACTGTCGTGACTTCCTTATTGACCACCTGTGGATGTCTTGGAGATCTTGTGACACAGAGATCCATTAATGTCTGTCCATATTATCATAGCCCCTAGGGAAGGGCGTGACAAGGATTCTAATCCTCCTGTACCTTCCCAAATGACATTTCTTAGAGCTAATGGAGGGTGCACTTCCCCTTATCTCCTAGGCATTCCCAGTGGGTAGCTTTGGGGGATCCTTGGCTTTCCTGTAGATAGTGCCCAATTGACTGGAAGATCAAATCCCCACCTACTCTCTCTCCGAGTGGTCATAAATTTTGTAATTACAAGTTTCATGACTTTTACAATCCTTGCCCAAAGCATGATGTCTTAAGGCCTTGTAAATTCCCTTTACTCTAGGCAAGCTTGATTGTTGCTATGAGATACCTCTGATACTTGGCACCAGGAAGTCTGTTTCTGAAAAGACAAAGCCGGCAAAGTTAATTTTACTTAAAGTGTCCATTTCTCCAAAAGTATAGCTTCTACTTTCTCATCATTGTATTAAGGTTTAGGAACGAGATGAAAAATGGCTTTTGGCTCTCAGTCTGTCCTTTCAACAACCATAACTCAAAGAGCACATGGCCACACCAGAGTCTAGTAAGGCAATGGCAAAATGGCTGCTCATGGTTGAGTTCTTTTAGCCATTTACCTTGGATGAGGGAAGGTCATTAAGGTGATTGTGTGGTGGTCTGTTCCATGTCATCACAAAGGGGCAGGTAAGCCTAGATAGTGATGTCAGGTGACGGACAGCAGGCAGATGGGTAGGTTAGTCTTATGATTGCTGCCATGGTGGTGGGTTAGATTGGAGACAAGAGCAGGGGTTTTTCCTGCAAGAGATTTGTCAGAAGTTTCCAATCCATAATCTTCTTTAGCCAAAAGGTGGTCTTATTATCCTTTCTATGGCTTCAGCCAGCTAAGGGTCATTTTTGACCTTTCGCCTTGGACAAGGAACCTGAAAGTTTCCTAGAGATTTTTATGCTACACCATGAATTGAAAGGTTGGGTTGTTGGGCTGTCCTGGTCTTGCATTTGATGGAGATTTGTCATGAGGGTGGGATAAACTGCCAGCTTGGACTGCAGTAAAATGTCTGATCGTTTCCTAAAACCTGCCTATTGGAAATTTATCTTATCTATGTATAGCTGTGTTAGATTCAAAGCATGTCAGGGGTAAAGTCTAAGTAAAAATGGTTATGCTGAGGCAAAAAGACTAAAATAAGAATAAACTTAGTTTATTCTAGGTTTCTATAGGCACCGCATTTCATTCATAAACCATAAAGTTCTGTGAACATAATAAGATTTTTTCTGGCTGTACAGATCACTGAAACACATACAGTTGTACATATTGTGGGGGAGTGGCTGGAAAGGTATGGCATTTTTCTATCTCTGTCAATCTTGAACAAGAGCCAGCTTCTGGAGAGTGTTGAGTTGCAGTGCTTTCTGACAGTAAAAGGCTGATCAGGGTCCTCAGTGACACAAGTCTAGCCAGGCGCCTCCCCAGAAGAGACATGAAAGAGGTGGAACAGGATAAATCAACAACATATTTACACCCTCCCCTGCCCCCTACCACACCCCTATGGGTGAAACCAAGCTGACTGCATATCTTTACATATTTCAAAGCCCCCCATCAGAGGGTCCCCTCTTCTGGAAAAACTGCCTAGAGACCTCCAGCAGGAGATTCTCCCATCCTCTCTGGGATGCTTTTGTTCCCTGTGTAAATGGCTAACTCTCAATTATCCCAGGTAATGGGACCTAGAGGAGGGGAAGGAAGCCACAAATAGCCCTGTGGCACAAATGAAACAAAACTGCAGTTACCCTCCATTATAGGTTACTAGATTACTGTGCTTAAGGGGAGCTCTGGATCTGGGTTGCTCACTTCCAAGAAGGGGCTCAGAAATTGGGCAGGAGATGATAGGTATAATTGCAGAAAGAAGTTAACCTTAGGGTCAGAGAGCTAAGAGTGGATATGGAGAAGGAGAGGGGGGCTACTTCAGCTGAGGCATGAGTAGGGGCTTATCTGATCCTCTGATAAGGAATCACAGACATTCACACTTCACAAAAGAGATTTCCATATACACCAATCACCTCTGCTAAGGCCTTTTGGGGGAGGTGAGTACATCTCAGTCTCTAAAGTGTTTTGTCACAGGCAATGCATTCATTGGCCCTCAGGCAATGATATGACAATGGTTTTATTACTGCATCTAGTCCATTATATTGCAATTTGCTGCCTTTACCAGCCCCCTACCAGATTAGAAACTCTTTGAGGGAAGGGGTTGCATCTAATTCACTTGAAACCCCTTGTGTCCAGAGCCTGGCATTCCATAGGTGCTTAGCAAAATTGTGTGGAACAAACATTTGTTGAATTTAGAGAGTAGACTGTGTCATTAGTTGGAGCTACTAGCTTTTTCCAGGAGCAGCAGAGGTCTTATCTCATAAATCAGCTCTGCCCTATGACCTGAACAGATCAGGGGAGGCCCTAGAAGCCATCAGCAGATTTCAAGGGAGGAGCCTAAACTCAAAGACCAGACTCAGAACTGAGTTCTGAATGCTGTCAATAGCCATGACTCACTAATCAAGATCTGTGTGGATGGAGAAGAACTCAAGGAATACCTCAAAACGTCATGCTTCCTAAACTCCAATGTGAGCATCACCAATCTGACTTTGGAGACAGAAGCATGGACAAATTGGTTTACTTCCTTAGTCCCCAAAATCAACACCAGCCACAGTTTTATGTATACAGACTTTCTCCATCCAGACCTCTTCATCCATTCACCATAGTTAAGCAGCCAAACAAGTCCCACAAAGGGCCAGTTGTTGCCACAAATGCAAGATCAAGAGTTATTCTCTGTTACCTGTACATAAATGTTCCTACTTAATGTGTAACAGCACCTATTCCATGATTGAATGGGCTCTACGTTTACGGCTGTAAACCTAGAGCTGTTGCACTGCTGTAGCCTGTGGTTTTATGGCCCTAATTTATCCATAATAAACCTTCATTTTAATTTTTCTCCTTCTATCCTGCAGTCAGAGTCTCCTGGATGTGGGGGAAGGGAGAAGGCTTCTGCCCAATGGCTCTAGGCAACCTGTCACAGGGAAAAATCCTCTCTAGAGCCAAACCAGCCCACCTGCTCTTCCATCAAGGAAGAAGGTCACCTACCCCGTGGGGAGGAGGCCTGAGCAGCCCAGATGCCCTCCATGTCGGAGGTCTGAGCTTTGAAAGCGGCAAGTTCATCCTGTAAATGTGCCAGGGCAGTGCCAGCTGTTCATGGCCCCAGGAGATGTCCTAGCTGGGGAAAAGGGAAGACAGAAGTCATATAAACAGGCCAGGAGAAGGAGGCCTGTCAGTTAGAGGACCTGACCCCAACCATGGGCACAGCATTATTTAGCGGGAGCAGGGGAAAGGGGGTGGGTGTGGGTAACAAGCACTGTCGCTGTCCGTGGTGCTGACTCTTGCTTGCAAAGTCAGGCCTGATGGAACCTAACCCCGGGGTTCTGGAGACTTCTGTCCAATCTTCCTCTGCTTTTACTTCCTTTTTTGATGACAGTTTAGCAATTTTATGCTGCTTCAGAATAAACAGAATGGTGACATGTGTTTCACAATTGATGCAATTGTTTTCAAGTAATGCTGACAATTCTATCACATTTAAGTCTTTCCCCTGGGCATTTTGGGTGCTCCTCCCCCTAGAACACCGTTGCTATTCATATAGTCTCTACACACAGTGTGGAGGTGAGAAGTGGAAAGAAGATGGCATCAGCAGGAGCCTCTGGGTGAGTAAAGTCGGTCCCAGCAGGACTCCTTCCCACCTGCAGATTTACTATTCTAGGGAGCCACCAAACGACCCTTGTGGAACAGAACATGTTGTCTGAACATTTCTAATTTTGTAAAGTCATCTAGTGTGACACAAACTCTCCCAAGAGGCACATGGATAATCAAGAGGGCAAGGATAAGGAGGAAGAAGCCTCATCCCAGCTCTACTCTCCAGCGAAGGAAGGGAATGGATTTACCCCAAGAGGGAATCTGGTATTTTACCTGCTACAACCAAGCCAGGTGCTGCAGATGAGGCGAGATGGGCAATTTCAAAAAACTCAATAAGAGATCCTTTTAGGCCTATTCTGTCCCTACTTCTGGGTCTGCATTCATTTTGGAGCAGAAGAAATATGAGTTCTGGACTGAAAACTATGATCTACCACTTGCTAACTGGAGGGCTTGGGCCAGGCAGTTAAACTCTCTATACCTTTGCTTCCACAGCTGCAAAGCTAGTATGATAACAATTACCCTTTGCTATAGTTTGAATGTTTTTGTCCTCTCCCAAAACTCATATGTTGGAAACTTAATCCCCAATGCAACAGTGTTGGGAGATAGGGCCTTTTGGGAAGCATATAGGTGCCTAGGTCAAGCCCACCAAAGGGCTCGATTAAAGTTTATCTCTTTTTGCCTTTATGCTTTTATTCCATGTGAGGGCACAGCCTTCATCCCCTCCAGATGACAAAGCATTCAAGGCACCATCTTGGAAGCAGAAACTGAACCTTCGCCAGACACCAAACCTGCCAGTGCCTTCATCTTGGACTCCCCAGCCTCCAGGACTGTTAGACTTACATTTCTATTCTTCATAAAGTACCCAATCTGTGGTATTTTGTTATAGAGACACAAACAGACTTAAGGCATCCTTTTTCACAGGGCTCTTAGGAGGACTAAATGAAATAATAGATGTAAGCCCCCAAAATGCAACAAGAACTCTCTTCTGTGCCTCACTCTTCTCAAATATACAATGAGACTTTTAAACACCTCCTCAGAAATCCAAGAAAGCAAAGGTCACTTGAACTTTGGGTTACTGAAGCTCAACCCCCCACCTCCCTGCTCTAAAACCAAAAGCAGAGGGAAGAGTGGGGCTCTTTCAGGCCAGTTCTCCTGTTCTTAAGATATCTGAGGGAGATCACTTATTGATGGAAAAACCATTGCCGCCCCATGGAAATGCACTCATATTCACCCTATTGGGGGAGAAGGAAGAGTGTAAGAGAACATATCTTGCTTCTTTTCTTCTACATTCCCCATAGTCCCTCTCCATGACCCCCTCTGCCACAGGCAAAGGACAGTTTGGGAAAATGGACTTGGATGGCAGTCCTGACGATGTTCACCAGGGGGTGAACATCACTATAAAGCAAGAGGATTGGTCTAAATGCCCTCTAACCCTCCTTAGCCCTAATCCTGTTCCATGTATATTCTGACTTGCACAGGCTGCTAGGAGGCAGGGTTTGAATCTTATATTTTGGTTGTGTCACTCACAGATCTGATTATAGTACTTGCCACATGTATGCACAAAACTTCAAAACATCATGTGGTACACCATAAATATACACAATTTTTATCTGTCAAATTAAAATTAAATAAGCTAAAAATTTAAAAACCATGACAACTGACAAACTGGGAAAAAAAAATACTACTGTTATTGGGCCAGATCTAAGAAGGGTGATTCTCACTGAGTCCAAGCTCTCCAGGACTAGGGACAGCTCCTGACTCCAGAAGGAGAAGGCGAAAGTAGTTGAAGAGAATGACAGGAAGATGAAAACTAGAATGTCTAGAAAAGACCTGAGAGGTCTTCTAAATCCAATCAGTCATTTTGAAGAAGAAAAATTGAGTCCCAGAGACAAGGGAAGAACTCTTCTGAAATCATACAGTGACCAGATGTACTCTGAGCCCATTTTCTCATAACTCAACAAAGAGTGCAAAAACGACTTCAACTTGAAGGAGTACAATATGATATGTATATGTCTGTTCCCAAGTTGAGTTTTTCTGCCCTAAATGATAAGAAATGGGATAAGTGAATCTCTTCCTCAAGGTTTTTTACATCCTCTGATAAATTTAGAAAGAGTTCCTGCCTGGGCATTGGGTTGTAGACACACACACATAAACACACACACACACACACACACACACATACACACACACACACACATGTCCCAGCTATGATCTTCTTTATTGCTGAGCTCCCTGAGAGTGAGGAATCAAGTGACTCGGCTCTTTCTAAGAGAAAGACCACCTGACCCAGGGACCTCCAGGGTCCAGTTGAATACTCTTTTCAAGTCTTTCTGTATTTTCCATTTTCCCCCTTCAACTCCCCTTCTGACCAGCCCCGCCCCACTCTCAATAAAAACAAGGATAACATCTTCTCCACCAGCTCAGGAATCCCCTAAGGGAGTAGCCACAACACCCTGTTGGGTTAGGCACTCCTTTCCACTGGGAGCCACACCTCCCTTATCAGGTTCATACTTCCTACATGACAAGAATTGGGTCTCTTCCTCTCACTCCACAATACTTAGCATGATAACTCAGAAGAATGGAGTAATTAAAAGAAAATTATACTCAGGCCAGGAGTCCTTTCAGGAACCAGAGGCCTTCCTAAAAGTGTGAGGAAAGTGCAGCATTCTGGAGTCTGACATCTCTCTCACTACATTGTTACAAGTTCACCACCTCCCTCCTTCCTTCCCTCCTCACCCCAGTCCCAGAACATCTCCCTTATTCAGTGTAGTCAGTGACAGGAAAGTATCTGGGAACGCTGGTGCTAAGCTGCTAATTGGGGTCTGTGGCTTTGGGGGAGAGGAGATATAATTCAGGATCCCTTGCCTGTTGGAGTTCTGAGGCTGGGCTCTCCCTCTGTCTCCATCCTATAAGCAGCCATACATCTGCAGTGCTAGGGCCAATAGCCAGGGAGGCAGGATGTCTGAAGGTTGTAGTGATGAGGTCTTGAGAGGCAGAAATTCTCCACTCTAGTGCATATAAACAAAGATCAGGTCAAACGTCCTAATGTCCCTCCAAGCCATTTAAGCATCTCAACTTTGGGTGGGGTGGGGGAAAACCCACAAACTCACCTCTTAAGGATAGAAAGCCAGGACTAAAAGGGACTTAGAAAATCATCTTATTTCATCTTCTCATTTTACAGATGGGTAAATAGAGGCTCAGAGGGATTCACAGGGCAATTTAGCATGGATATCTGTCTCTGAAACTCAAAACTCCAAACTCTGGTCAGGTGAGAGCCACCATTATAAGGTGGAAAGGGCTCTGAAGTCAGACAGGGCTGGTGTCTGAATCTTGACCCTACCACCTGAGATGCTCTGAGTTCTTGGCCAAGTCACTTAACCTCACTGGTCCTGTTTCCTTTGTATTAGAAATGGGGATGAGGGTTTAATGGGATAACATGTGTGAGACAGGTGCTCGAAGGAGCAAATGTTGCTTCCCGGGTCTAGATCATGTCCTCTCACCAGCGGTCCACTCCGCTCCTTCTTGAACTCCACCAGCTCCTTTGTTCTCCCTCCAGCCTGTGCACCTCAGCCCTCTCTTTACCCACCCCCTCTGGGTGCTCTGACTCCTCTCCAGAATGAGTTGAGAATGAAGAGGTTGGTGACAAGCACTCTTGCGCCCCTTCTGAGGCCTCTGTCTCCCTGCTTTGTATGTTTTTGGGGTTTTGTTTTTGTTTGGTTTGGTTTGGTTTTTTTTGTGGGGGTTGTCTTTTCACCCATCTCTGAGGGGCAGCAAAGTCCTTATGCAACCAAGCTGAGGCAGGGAGCAGAGTGAGGGCGGGAGGAGGCGGGCAAGGCCGGCAGACCGGCCTCTTTGTTCCCGGAAAATGAGCCCAATTTCCATTCCCTTCCACGGAAGCTGGGTCCAGGAGCGAGTGCCTGGCGACAGGCAGCTGAGGTGTTGCCGTGGTGAGTAATGACCCCAGTAGCAGCTCTGCCCTCAGCTCGTACCTTGTGTCCCAAAGACCAACTTAGGTCCAATGACCCAGGGCAAGCAGCAGCTTCAGCTGGGCCCTGGCCCTCCGCCAGCCCCTACACCCTACACTATCTCTCTTCCCCAGGGAGTCCTCCAGACCTGATCTCAGGAGGTGATGCCAGGGCTCATTGGAGTCACTGCACCAGGGAAAGATGGAGGCCCAGAGAGAAGGTGCTTTCCCCGGGGAGGCTGTGCACTTTCTGACACTCTCCAGGGCCCTGCCACTAGCCCACACAATCATCTACACAGGAATGAATTACACCTCGGACAGGCCTGCTAGTGTCGTGGCCTTAGGTAAATTACCTAGTCTCAGTGTTCCCACCTGTTAGAGTGTTAATAACCGCATTTCTGGGCGCCTTAAAAAATTCAATGGGTCAGGGTGTTTAAACGCTGCAGACCTGCCTAGAACACAGAAGGCACTTAATCTGTGTGATTTGCCCTCCCTTCCTCACCCACAGGTTGTGTTCACGCTCCTTCTCTCCATCTGCTTCTCCAAACCTTGCCAGGAGGAGACTCACAGCAGGTTTGTTCTCCTGCCTCACACTAAATGGCCCCTGGGGAAATGAAAGCCCAGAAACCAGGAAATCATGTTCCTGGGAGGGGCCCAGGGCTCCCCCAGGCCTGGGTTCCCATGACAAGATAAGAGAAGCTCCTGCTAGATCATGTCCCAACCTTGACCCTGAGCAGCATTAGATGGGAGCAGAGACAGGGGAGACTGTGTTCAGTCTTGTATCTGTCACTTTCCTGACTACCAGGCCCTTGGATGGGCCACTGAGCTCTGGTCTGTGAGAGTGACCTGCAGGGGCCTGGGGAAATGATGCCCATTTGCAGGTGAGAAGAAGACTTGATTGAGGGGAGCCCAGGAGATGGCCCTGCAGACATGGAAAGAGCCTCTTTCAGACCCCCTCCCTGACCATGTTCACACAGACAGAAGCACATAACATGCCTGCTTGGAGGCACTTGTAGGCTGCAAGTGTGGTGCACATGTTTCTCAGTGCTGCCTGCAGGTAAGCAGGCAGGTCCCCTTACCTGAGCCCAGAGCATCCCAGGGGGTGCTGCATGTCTCGTCCTAGTCTTAGTCCCACCCAGAGAAGGCATTCAGAGGCCCAGGTCTCATCCCCTTGGCAGATGACAGGCCTGAAAAGGCTCAGAGGAGTCACCACTTAGCCCACCTACATCCCCCAGGCTGGAAGCAGCAGGAGTGTGGTTTGAAGTTGTGTCACTGACTCCAAATCCAGTGATCTTTCCACTGAAGTGCGAGTGCACACAAGTGTGCCCATGCACACTCTCACACACAAATACACACTCACACATATATGCATACAAACACACACACACACACACACCACACACACACATGTCTTAGGCAATCTAGGGGCTCACTCCTGGATGCAGCAATGATGCCAGAGAGAAGTAGCTGGCTTAGGTCCTAGGTGGACCCTTTTCCTGGAGAAAAAGCAGAAACCCCTCTCCTCACAATCTCTCTCCCCTTGCCCAGCCTCAGCACCTGCATGAAAAGGAAAAACATCCAACATTCCCCTCCCTGCTTTGACCCCATCTCCCTAAGCCCCCAACTGCTTGACTCCCCAGGGTCTTCTGGATGCATTGCAAAGATGTCCTGGTGGGGCCATAGGGAGGCGAGAACAGGATGAAATATATGTAACATCTTATTAGTAAAGGACAACTGAGCCTCTAATTAAAATTTGCCTAATGACCAAACTTCTCTGTCATTTTTGCTCCTAGAGATATTAATTTAAGGTGACAGGTACTTAGGCAAAGGGAAATTAATTTTTCCTTTAAAAAAAATTAAAGAGGAAAATAGTGGCCTGCTCCCTTATTTATTTATCTTTAAAATTTTTCATTTATTTTTCAAATTCCCTCCCAGTCTTTCCCAATACAACCAGATATTGGAGAATAATCTGATGAAGGGAAGGGAAATAGAAGGAAAATGTCTCGGGGTAGCCTTGTGGTACCCACTTGCCCTGGGAAGGGCAAGCTAGCTCATGCCCTGGGCCAGAATTGCCTGTGATTCCCCTGTTTAGGGGCTGGCCTGATGACTGGTGCTGCTGGGATTCCCGGGGAACCTCTTTTCATCCAGGCTGTTTGACTTGGCTGCACCAATGATATCTGTTTCTCCACGGAACAGATGGCAGGTACCTCTCCCCCAACACCAGGCTGCAGCCCAGCTTTCTGCCTGGGCGTACTTCCCCAAGCAACAGGCTGCAGCCTTGAGCACGCTCTGCTTATGGTAACCAGGTGGGAAATTGGAGGGAGGCAGCTGTGGTCTGCCTGCTGACTCCTCTCCTGGTCCTCTGTCCTCCTGGATCCTCAGGGGAGGAGGGCTTCTAATCAGGGAGGGGGCCAACCTGACAAGGAGACGGGAGCATAGGCTGGAAGATATCCCAATCTCGGGGTTCAGATTCACACAAACCCACTGGGATGAGTCTAAGGATTGTAGAAACATTCCTTAGTATCCCGCCCCCCACTATCTTAGTTAAAAAGAGTATTCCCTTCTTTCCCTCCAGTGGGCTGCTCTTCAGACTTCTGGTGCTCTCTGCCTCTTCTCATTCTCCCCTGGGGGCTCTACTTCATACCCTTCCCACATTACCCCAGCCCAGCCCGCCCATTCCAGTTCCTAAGCCCTTTCAGATGCTCCTTTCTCGTTCTTCAGAATGTTATCTTTGAAGCCCGGGTTCCTAGGGACTAAGGGAGAGAGAGGGAAGAGGGGCATGAGGAGAGGGGGAGAGGTGAGGAAGGAAGAGGTCCCCTCCTTTCTGGAGACCTAAAGTTCTGTTACTGACCTCTCTCCCTCTCTCCCTCTCTGCCTCCCTCTCTCCCTCTCCCCCTCTCTCTTTCCTTCACCTTCTCTATCTTTCTCCCTCCCCTTCTTTCTCCCCTCTTCCCTCTCTCCTCCCCCTCTCCTTCCCTCTCTCCCTCTCTCCATCACCCCTTCTCTTCCTCCCCTTTCCCTCCCTCTCCCCTCTCTTCTCTCTCTCCCTCCCCCAACCTCTCCCCTTCCTCTCTCCCTCTCCCCCTCTTTCCCTCTCCCCATTTCTCCCTCCAATAACATGACTGGTGCTAGGAAATCTGTCATGTTTTGCTTCCTAGGGAGACAATGGAGGCTTTTTCAGCAATTAGGGCAAGGCCTCTGATCTGAGGGATCTTTAAACACCTGGCAAGCAATAACTCGGTCCAGTGGGCCCTGCGGGCAAGATAGGAGGAGGAAGAGGGGAGCACTCAGGGTCTCCTTCCATCTCCTGGCCAAAGGGCTGAGGCCAACCTGCAGGAAGGGGCTGCTGAGGTGAGGATGAGGGGAGAGGACTCCAAAACCCCTCTGGAGTAGGTTGGTGGGTGTACACTACAGGCCACCTTTTCCAGGGCCACAGGACCAGCTCAGCCCCTGCCAGGCCACCTACACTGCAGTTCCCCCAGGCACAAGGGCCAGGGAGGGGCATCAGTGGTGAGGCTGTGAGCAGGAGGAAGGTGTATGTGTGAAGCAGGGTAAGAAAAGTGGGATTTTGAGTCAAAAGGACCTGTGTCCGAGCTCCACCCCTTCCTTCCCCTGTGATCTTAGCATGCCACTCCATTCATCTAAGCCTCATCACCCTCCTAAGTAAAATGGGGATGATAATAACACCACCCACTGCAGAGGGCCCCTGGGAAGGATGCGAGAGTGAGTGGACAGAAACTTGCTTTAAAAGTGACAAAAGACCCCTCCCCCATCTGCCTGCCGCCCCCCACCCCTCCACCCACTGGTCGGGAGGGAGAGCAGCAATTCCTCTAATGCATGAAGGAAAAAGAGGGCCTCGGTTTTAAAGATGCCTGTTCATCTCATTTTGCATATATTTGCATATTGAGTTCAAGAGGCTTGTCCTAATTCTGAGGATGGAAAATAAAATAAATTAACGAATGCGAGATTAACAAATGCGACTCCTGCAGCAATTGTGTCCCTGGCTGTTCTGGGCTTGACACTCTGGAGACAAAGAATGCTCTCAAGGCAATCAACTTTTAATCATCTCTGGGCAGGCACCCCAGACAGAGGGACCCTCCCACCCCCACTCAGAGATCCATGTTGGGAGATCCTGAAGGGGGTTGCTTAGAGAGTGGGGGGCCAGGGTCAGACCCTAGGACAGGGAGTGACCCTTGGTTTGCTGCTTTGTGAGCTTGCAGTACAGGACGCGGGGGACGAGAGCATGGGCTCAGGGCCAGGCTGCCTAAGTCTGAATCCTGGCTCTGCCATGTTTAGCTCTGTGACTCTGGACAAGTCACCTAACCTCTCTCTGTTCTCAGGTGCCCTCACAAGTCAAGTGGGAATAATAGTAACACCTACCCCATAGGGTTAGTGTGAAGATTGAATGAGTTGCTAGAGTTCTGCCCAGTGTGGTAAATGGTTGGTAATTGTTGATTAGTATTTCTATTTTATCATACTATCACCATCATTATGTGATATAAAATGCCTATAGGACCAGGAACCAGGGCCCTAATTCTTGTTCTCATCCTGTCCCTCATCCACTGTGTGGCTTTGGAGAAAATGTCCTTATTCTTTTGGCATTTGTACCCCCAAATAAACTGGCCCAGGCCCCCTTCAAGCTGTGACAAACAGATCAGGCAGAGTACAATTCCTGCTGGCTTCAAGGCTGCCTGAAAACAGACATGGAGGCTGCTTGTCATATGCAAAACACATGTAAAACACATGCAAATCGCCTGCTCTCTTGCATTCCAGAGGTCCTACATGTGGGAAGGGCCCTTGGAGCCCCTGTGCAGGTCCCAGAATTGGGACATTGCCCAGCCACAGGGGCATGTGTACCCCTCATCTCTCCTCATCCAGCTTTCTCTGGGGTCTCCAGAAGACCTCAGTCTTCATGCTTCCACCGCCTTCTCACCCTGCACCCACCCACCACCCTGACCTCTTCTGCTTTTACTGATCTGAGAATCCCTCCCCATCTCCAAAGGACGGAGGGACAGGATCAAAGTTCACTTCCATGGACATCTGCCTCACACCGGGCCCTTCATCCATTTTATCACATTTCTCCCTTACTGTTCCAAGAGTATCAGGATCCCCATTTTATAGATGAGAAGGCTGAGACTTAGAATGAAGCAACTTGTAGGGTATCAACCTGCCAAAAGAGTGAGTCCAGACCCAGGAGAGCCACTATGCCAGGCAACCTTTTCTTAGGCTATCGTTCTTGAGTTAGTCCAGGACAGAGAAAGGAGAAGGGGTGGAAAGAACCACATCAGCCCCCTTTCCTGCCTTTGCAAGCCTGAGGCGGAAGGATTCCCTGCTCAGGAAGCTGACACTGGTGTTGGAGGCTGAGAATCAGTGCTGTTGCCTGCCAAGAGATTTCCAGTACCCATCAGTTGATGGCATCAGATAGAGAGTCACTGTGCATGCCACCATCCTGAACATGATCCCTGACCTGCCCCAGAAGCCAGGCTTCTCCACCTTCCCTCCTGCCCAACACTGGCACTGCCAAGTTCTCTCAGCCTCCCTGTGGTCAGGAGAAAGCAAAAGGTAAGAGTCAGATGCTCCTGATTCCCAGCAGGGGTTCTCTCCCCTCCCCATCCAAGAGGAGCCAGGTCCTGGGCTGGGGAGATGGTTGGGAGAGAAAAGGGCGGCGGACCTCACCACCAGCCCAGCTTGTGGACTTCCCCCAGCACCCTCCTCAGACACCTTTGACCAGCAGCAGCCCAGCTGGGCCCACCTCCCATCCACCCATGCACCCACACCCTGCGTCAGTGGCCTGGCCTTCCACCTCCATCCCTCCTACCTGCTGAGGCCCCTGCTCAGTCAGAGCCCCATTAAGTTGATTAAGAGGCACATTCCGGAAAGGAGGAGCCATATTTCAACTCCTAGAGGACCCTCCGCCCTCCTTCACCTCTGTCCCTTCCTTCTTGAATGTTCCTCTCCTTCTTCTCCCTGCCAAGCCCCTCCCGGAGCCTGTCCTGGCCCTGTCACTCACCCTCTGGTCCCCCACATGTTAGGGTACAGAGATGTTGGCTGGACTCAGTCAGGGCTGTGGGGTGGGGCAGGCCAAGAACGGGCCAGGCTGACATTAGAGACATGTGGTTGGAGAGGGAAGCAGTAACCTCTTGCATCCATCATGGAATTTAATCCTCTCAACAGCCCTTTCAGGGAATTATTACCCCACTTTTTATAGATGAGGAAACGAAAACTCCAAGAGGCTAAGTAACTTGTCCAAGGTCACCTGGCTAAGAGACAACATCTCAGTCATTCTGAAGGCAAACTCAGCTTCCTGTGGGTCCCTGCCATGCCCCCACCACTCTCCACCACCATCACCAAGTCTGGTTTCTCCTGCCTACCTCCTTACTGACCACCCAGCCCGCCTGGCCAAATATCAACTCAGAGATGAAATGCATCAGAATCACCTGGGAAACTGGTTAAACACAGGCTCCTGAGCCCTCTCCCAGAGATTGCAGACCTGCAGTGGGCCCAGGGCTCTGGACTTCAACAACCTCTCTTAGTGGTTCAGACTTCCAGACAGGTTTAGAAACCACCTTATTATCCCAAATCTTTCATTTTTCAGATGGAAAACCTGAGCCCAGAGAGGGTATATTATTGGTCCAAGGTCACACAGCAAAAGCCCAAAGTAGAGCCTAAGCCCCAGCTCACTTTCCACCCAGAGGTACATTAGCAGAGGCAGCCAGGCCCCACCTGCGTCCCCCACCTTTCCCCCTCCCCCAACCTCCCACCAAGTAACCAACAGTGGAAAGCTTGGGCAGGGCATTCTGCAGGCAAAGAAGTGATGAATTGATCTGATGACCCCACACCCCTTTCCTTCCGGACTTGGCATGGATGTGCTTGTGGAAAGGTCTTTGCTATCTCTGGGTCTCGTTTCTTCCATCTGTAACATGGGTCTCTGAGGTGCAACCTTTCTGCCTCCTGGAGGAAAACCAAGAATCAAATGAGAATGAAAATACCACAAATCCAAGGAATGACTCTGGCAGGCTCCTGTGACCATGTCCAGAATGTGTTACTAGATAAGACCCCAATCTACCCCCAGAGCCCTGGGGTTTGTGCTCATAGACACAGCCACTCAAGTTGCTTAGGACAAGAGATCACAGCTGAGCCCAAGGGACCTCCTCATAGGGGCCTGGCCTGCAGGGAAGCCACTTATCTGACAAATCCATCGCACCTCCCTTGTAGCCATTATCCCCACTGGGTGGAGGAAACAAATCAGGGCCCAGAGACAACAGTCAGATGACCAGTCAGCGATGGGATTTGCCTGGGACTTTTCTATTTTTAGCACTGAAGTTCCTGAGTCCCTGAAAACCTTCAGTTTCAGACAAACCATGCTCGTGGCCACTCTGGACAATGAACCCCAAACTCAGAGTTATCCAGCATATAACTCCTGTCTCCTCCCTCCCCAGGCGGTTTTATTCCTTTTTTATGATGAAGAATAGGTAGTGATGTCCAGGCCTTGGAAACACTAATGACAATAAAGGACAACAACAATATTAATAGGTTTCTTCCATTCTAAGGTGACACTGATTTTAAGTTAAAGTGAAGTTAACAGCTGATCGGGCAAAATGGGAGCAACATTATATTACATGTCAGGGACATCATGATCGCAGAATTAAAATGTTGGGAAGAAACATAATGGGGGAGTGAGTCTTCAAATTGAGGAAATATCGTAGTGATCATAATATTAATAGATGCACAACCCAACACACAAAGGGGACTTGTCCATTCACAAAGCACCAATGAGTGTGTATACAGTTATTACTGTTATCACCACCGTGGTGATGAGGAAACTGAGGTTGGGGGGAAATCCCCTAGGGCCTCCCAGGATTTCCCAGTAAATTCAGGTCCCATGGATCTCTCACCCCTCGAAGTTCTCCCTCAGGCACTGAAATCTCAGCCGAGAAGGGTGGAGTCAGGGGAGGCTCTCTGTACCCTTCTGGGGACTAACAGCATTAGCTCCAGCTGTATAATACCAATGGCCTCATAATTTATATAGCGGTTTTCATTACTTCCCTTCTCCAAAGGCTTGTTCAATAAATTTCCATTTTATGAATTCCAAAGTGCTTCGTGAAGCACGGAGCTCTACCTGGCTCTGACTTCAGTAGAGACCAGAGGGGGCTGGAAGGAGGCCAGGGGGATAGGGGAGATTTCACAGGCTTGGAGGGGGCCAGCCTGGGGACATGTCCTGGCCAATCCCCGTGTTCTGGCTCCATGAGCCCCTGCCTCACCTTTTGCATCTATAAACTCGGGAGGGATCAGCTCTCCCTTGTGGACTGTGGTGAGATGTCAAGGAGATCGTGGGAGGGCAAGAGTGTAACCCGGCAGAGGGCAGTTATAACAAGTGCCACTTCCCTCCCTTGCTCGTAACCATCTCCCTGCTCCATTCAGGTAGTCAGCGGCCCCTCCTCATGGGAGCCCAGGATTGGCCCCATCTCAGGCCTCCTCTTCCTCTGCTCTTAAATACCCCCCTCAGCAATAGAAGATATATGAATACTTACTGATGGGGAACATCTCCAGGACATATTGTGAAGGTTAAGAAAGCAAGATGCGTTTTAAAAATAACAAAGAGAGTAAATTTCAGATGTCTCACCACAAAAAAAAGATAAGCGAGGTGATGGATATGTTAATTGGCATCATTTTATCATTCCACCTTGTATACATGTATATGCATATGTATGTATATATACATGCACCCGTGAATGTATACAGTCGGGATTTGGCAATTAAAAATATATTAAAGAAGGGAAAGAAAACAAGACGTAAGCCAATTTGTAGAATATCAGTTCAATTTGATCCAATAAATTTTACGTGCATAAATATATATGTGTGTGTATATATGAGAGATCTATGTAAGCACAGAAAAATCAATAAGTAGATTCCACAACCTATTAACAGATTTTAAGTTCTGAGGCTAGGACTTAGCGGTAATGAGGGTTTTGTATAATTTAATTTAGTAGGATTGGGAGTGATTTTTACTTTAGATGGGGTATTTTTTATATAGTTTTCAAACTTGAAAAGGAAAATAAGATGTGACTCCTCCCCTGAAGAACATGAACCCTCCTGTCCTCACTGCTCTGAGGAAGATGCTGCCAGAGGCAAGGTGTCAATTCTTGGGCACCATGGGCACTTTGAAGCCGAAATGTTGAGATGCTTTGCACTCAGGTGAGCAGATTCTGGGCCCTGTTCCCTCCCTCATACTCCCTCTAGGCTCTGCCCCCTGCCCTCGGCCTCCTGCCAGAGGGCTAAGTCTGTCCTCCCCTGGCATAGGCCTGGTGGATTTGAGTATCAGAAAACAGCTCCAGGTGCCCAATTCGCTCTCAGAGGGGCATTGAGGGCCAGTTAAAACTGGAGCTGTTTCCTTCGCCATCTTGAAGAAGCACCTGTACCCACTGCAGTTGCCATGGCAACACAGTCGCACCAGGGGGCACTGCCCAGGAAACAGGTTGCCTGGAAACAGGGCTGGGGATGAACAGGGTCTGACCAGAGAGAAGCCCCCTCTCCTCCTTCTGAGGAGGAGGCAAAAAAAGGGGAAGTCAGGCAGAGACCACCTGTCAGTGAAGGTAGGGAAGCCTGACAAGCCTCTCCCCAGCCCTGACCTCAGTTTCCCACTATTTGAAGAGACAACAACTGGTGAATGATTCCTCAGGACCTTTCTGGGTCCATCAGTTGGTGCCCAGGTTAAAAGTTTGGGCTCTGGAGTAGACAGCCTCAGCTTATGAATATTGCTCTGCCATGAGTGTTGGAATCACCCTGTGCCTCAGTTTCCTTAACTGTATAAAACAGGGAAAATAGAAGCACCTACCTCTCCTGGTGACAGTAAAGAAGAAATATAATTCTACTTGTAGTTGTAAATTCTCAATATATGTCAGCTATTGTGACTA
Source organism: Tarsius wallacei (assembly GCA_963574415.1). NCBI lineage: Eukaryota > Metazoa > Chordata > Mammalia > Primates > Tarsiidae > Tarsius > Tarsius wallacei. Next base: position 17,933 of record CAUYQG010210352.1, read on the forward strand.
AAATGCCTAACACATAGTAAACACTCAGAGCAGAACTGGGGGCAGCGGGGCAAGGAAGGTTGCCCTGAGCTCAAGTCTGAGTAAGAACCTAGCCTGGGAGGGAAAGGCACTCTAGACAAGGAACTGCATATTTGAAGGCACCAAGGTCAGCGTGACAAATCAAGTTGTTTGAGCGAGGAGCAGGGTACAGCGAGTGGAGAGTGGGAAGAAGAGAGAGCTAGGCTGGAGTGGCAGGCACTGGGCAGACTGTGAATGGGCTTGAATGCCACTAGCCTGAGGCCGTGGAGAGCCCCCAAGGACCTCAAGCAGGGGAGGAAAAGAAGGACATCTGGAGTGGGGAAGGCAGAGGCAAGAAGAGCAGTAGGAAGAGCACTGGGCCAGGTGGAGGCTGCAGGGAAATCCCATGTTCATGGCCCTGCTGGCCCATCCCCAATCCTCATCCCATAGAAGCAGGGTATGAACTGAAGAAATGGCCGAGTCTAGAGGTTGAAGCAATGCCCTTGTCAGTTTCTCATGAGTCTCCCTGTGGCTCCAATGGCCAGTCCCAAGGGAGCCCTCCCAGACAGTCCGGGCAGCCACAGTGTCACTGGAATAAGTGCTTTGCCTCCCAAGAGATTACCAGTCTGGTGGGAACACTCTCTGGGATGTGTGCTATCCAGTCTATCTGTCCCAAGAAAAATCCGGACACTGGGCTGTGTGGTCACACCTTGAGTGGAGGAGGACTTGGAGATCTTGCTATCTGGCCCTTAGAGACTGTGCAGCCTCTCTAGGAAGAAGTTATCCACCTTCCCCAGCCCCCTTATCTGGAGGCGAGGAGAGCCCTGAGCTCCTTGGTACACTCGAGCTGCTGAGAGCAAGAAATGGGGTGCAAAGTTCTCTGCAGGCGGAGCCCTGTGACATCTTCCACCCAAGGAAACAGAATCGGTGAGAAGTGACTTGCATGAGGCTGAGTAATCAGTCAGGGGCAGCGAGGGGTCGCTGGGCCAGGTCACCTGCCAGGCTTCCCTCTTAGAACAAAACAGGTGGTGTCACCGCAGAACCTCGGCTCCAGCCCAACCCAAGGCTGCCTGGAGAGCCAGATCTACTCCTGTCTTCTCTTCTTTTCCCTCTCCTCCTCCTCCTCCTCCTTCTTAACCTAACCTTGGGCTCAGCTTGGTCTGAGGAAATGAAGTAAGGATTCTGAATGGCAGGAGGGAGGGGGATGAAACTCAGAGCTCTGAGCAAGACTCAGCCCAGAACTTGGCCCTTTCTGATATCCCAGAGGCCTCAGGATTTCACTTATTTTCAGTTGGACTCAAAATACAAGAGGATTAGAACAGAGCCCTAGAAAGGGCCCTCACTCAACTGGAAGGTTTAGAAAAAACAAGCACTGGGGATTAAGAGCCCAGGGACGACAGGTTCACAAACCCCGGACCTGTGAGCACCCTCTCCAACAGAGCCAGCAGGAGCCCTCCTGAGCTTCCACACACCTGCCCCTGTCCCACCTGCAACCTGGAAGGGGGGAAGGGAAAGAAGCAGGGATGGGTCCTACCACTAGACCATGAGGTCCTCAAGGGGCATGTTCATTGTTGGGTCCCTGACATCAAGCACAATAAACTTCATTTTGTCGAAGTTCAATAAATATGTCACAAAGGAAGAAAGAAGTATGTATTAAGCACCTATTATGAGCCAGACTCTCCTCTAGGAGAATTCTTAATTTTTGCCACCTTTAATCTACATTTCAGCATGCTCGGAGAACTGAGGTTGTCCCCGTGTGACAGAAGAGGGTCTGAAGTTCGGAGAGGTTAGCTTCATTTCCCAAAGCCACACAGCTGGTGAGTGGCAGACTCGGACTTCCTGCTCAGGACAGTCTGGCCCCGAAGCCTGTATTTATTCCTCCTCTTCTTGCCACCACCCCCCGATGCAGGGGAGCTTTGTGGAGGAGAGCACCAAGCTCTGGCAGCCAGATCCATGTGGAGTAGCCCCTGGCTGCTCAGTTCTGCATCTGCCGCACAAGCCTTCATTTCAGCCCGCTTCCTGGAACAGGGTTTTGCGTCACTGCTTCACTCCATGTTTGAGAATAAATGTTTACAAGGAAATAGACATTCCCCAAATGACTTTTTCTCCAAATCTGAGCTTTAGGGCTTGCTTCTAAAGGGCACAGTGTCTGGGGTGTCTACTGGGGGCTGGGGCAGTGAATCAGAGAGACAGAATGGGAAGACAAGGACCCTGGGGGGAAGGACACAGGGAGACCCCCAAGTAGCTGCCCCATCCTCCTGCCACCCTCAGTGAGGCCAGCCAGAGGAGTGGGAACTAATACCAGCTGAGACACAAGGAGGAACCAAGGCCTTCGTGTATCCTTTCACACACAGGACTGCATTTCATCCTCGAATAGTCCTGTGAGGAAAGTACTTTATAGTATACAAACTGAGCTCGGAAGTAGCAGAATCAGGCTTTGAACCAGGTCATCTGGCCCCTAAACCTATGTTTTCTGGGTAGCATCACACTGCCTGAAGGCTCAATGTCCCTTGTCAGATGTGCCAGTGGCCAAATGGACCATGTCTCTCTGCCCCCTTTGGGGAAGGGACGCATGACCTCCTGGCAAATTACTCAGAAGATAGGACCCATGGGAATGGACACCAGCAGCAGTAAAACCCCACCACTTCCTGGCCGGAAGTCTGAGTCATGGGGAGTCAAGAGTTCCTCCCCCATGTCTCCCCAGGGACCCCAGAGGCCCCAGGAAAGACTCAGAGCCCAGGCGGTCTACACCTGGATGACATGAAGGCCCCTCCCTACCAACCCTCCCTGCATTTGGCAGATGAGGAAATTGAGGCACAGAGCAGCAGAGGGACCTAGCCAGACCCACCAGTCCATGGGAGGCTGAGACGAAGTCCAGTACTCCCTTCAACCTCCCCTGTGGGAGCTCTTTTCCCCACACTGGCTTGGGGCTATCCAAGAGGCTTGGGCCCTTGAGACAGCACCAACCAGTGGGTGCTGGGGGGGGGGCGGGGAGAAGAGGATAACTGAATTAATGTTTCCTTGGTTCGGTGGTATTTATTCCTCAGGGTTTGGGTAGAGGTTAGACAAAGCAGCATACAGAAAGGATGTAGCCTCAGGAACATCGTAAGTTTATCATGGTAATAAAGAGCTTAGTGTGTGCCAGGCAGTCTGATGTCATCTCAAGCAATCCTCTGCTAAATGAGAGATCAGTGTGGTCACATTGTCACAGCACCAATGAGGACACTGAGAGTCATGAACAGGATCCAAATTCCCCGTGTCGGTGACCCCAATGCCCATATCCACTGGAGTTCCCTCCTCCTTCCCCAGTCAGCAGGAGCTGGTGAGGACTGAGCACAGCCCCCTCCGCACGCCAGGTGCCTCGGAGCCTGGAAGCAGGCTGAGCTGGAGTGGGGCGGGCTGGGAGATGGAGCTGTCAGTTTCCCATCTGCGTGGGAGTGACGCCTGCTTCAAGTTTCCGCTCCCATTCCGGGTGGTGATTGAAGGCACCCGAGGGGAACCATGCGTCTTCCAGGATTATGATGATTATTTGCTAGATAATGACTCTATGTCTATTCTTAAGCCAAGGGCTGGTGCCAGGTGCTCCCTCCTGCAGTGACCTGGGTCTTTCCACAAACACCAAGTCACAGGAAACTTTTGCTCCAGGCCAGCGGGAACACACAGTGGCAGCCTAGGGCTCTGCCTCTCCCTGAACCCCACCTTGATCTCCTGGCTGTCCTTAGTTGCTGAGCTACCTGGAGAGCTCCGAGCCAACTCAGACCCCATCATGTCTGTGTCAACTGCCCACCCCTGCGCCAGAGAAGGAAGCTCAGTCCATTTATATCAAACACGAGTCATCCTGCAGATCACTGTCCCTGTTCAGCTCTCGGAAGAGCTGGGTAGCCCCATCTGCTTCCCTTGGCCACTGCTGTCACATCATAGAACAGTGAAGAAGGGGAACAACTCTATCTCTCTGCTTTTGGGGTCAAGGTCTGCAGCTGTTCCTGCTTGTGACACTGTACTATAGTTAAGAATGTCCTCTCCTCCCCCATGAAGTGCTGTGCCTTCCCCCATCAGAATGGCTGGGTCTCCAACCACATATAAGGGCCCCATTTCCCATAGAGTGTTGCTTCTCCTCTATTCTCAGGTGCCCCAAAACCCCATGTTCACTATGCTTGGACTCCACTTCTCCCCAGGCCCTGGAGAACCAGGCTGGGTTGCAGCCTCCTAGAGCTCCTCCTCCTCCCCGTGGAGATGTTTGAATCAAGCACATGGGGAGCGGGCCAGGGACAGAGAGATGGTCCAGACCTGCTGAAGATCTGAAAGCCATCCAAGTCTCAGAAGAACCGCCTGGATCCCAGGGTCCTCGGGCCAGCTGGATGAGCAGAGAAGGAGACCTGTGGTTCCTCCTCCTGCCCAGCCACAAATTGCTCCAGTCGGAGGAATGATGTACCTGCTGGTGCCAGCTCCTCCCCAGCCTGCCTTCCCTGTAGTCAGAACCAAAAAGCAAGACTTCCTCCTCTGGAGGGCCAAGAGAAGTAGGGAAGGGGATGGGATCAGATCTGAGGTGTGGGGCAGGGTAGCGGCTGTAGACCTGAAAAAAACGGACCCAGGCATCTTCCCATGTCTCTTGCAGATTGGCTTTGGGGCATCAATCTGTCCCAGGATGAGGCTCGGCGACATGGGTTGCCCTGGCACAGCAAGCCTGCTGTCACTGTGTAGATTATTTCAGATCAATAAAAACAGTTACACTTTCTCAAGGCGCTTTACTCACACTTCGCATGAGATTGAGAAATCATCAATTTCCCTATGCTAAGAATAACACTAAGGGATGACTTTAGAGGCGGGTGGGGAAGTAGAGAGGCAGATGGAGTTATGGAGAAGCTAAAGCCACTCTGGAAAGTCTCGTTGGGACACAGACCCCTGTCCCTTGCTTCTTAGAGGGATGAGCTTACGAGTCTGATTCTGAAATCTACCAGGATTCCTCCTTATGCCCTTCTATGGAAGACAGTTTTCGAGAGGATTTTACACAGTAAATCTTGAATGAGCATCAGTAGGCTTAACAGATGAAGAGATGGGGCCCCTGGCCCCCAGGGCCTTTGGGAGCCAGGTCTCCAAAGACTAAGTTGCTGGAGGGTGTACAAGTCAGTTTACTCCTTGGCAGAAACACAAGTCTCCCTGCTTCAAAGAAAAGAGGCTTTAAAAGGCTTGGGCACCAAGACGCAGACATCAAAAGCCTCCTGCCCACTGCCAGCCAGACGCGCTAAGTGCAAATGAAGCTGAAATGTGCAGATTCAATTTCCCTTGAAATGTACCTGTCAGCCCGGAAGGAGAAGATTAGAGAGTAACGGCTCTTCTTGACCTACCACATCTGCCCTCCCCCCACCCCAGAACCCAGTTTCCCAACTCCCCCATCCCTCCACATGTCCACTGAAATCTCTTAGGTTGACTACTCATTCTATGAGTGTTTTGGAAAGGAAGAGATGCTAGGGTTGAAGGCAGAGGATGAATGGAATGGCTTTTTCAGGATCTCAGCTATAGAACATGAATTGGCGATAATTTGCTCTTTCTTTGGGGGCCAATGGGGCATCTATCTAAGAATTTAAAAGGAGAACACAGTCCCAGGGATGACCAAGTCCGGTGGGAAGGACCCAGTTCCCACACAAGGGAAGATAACCCAACTGAGGAGGGAGAGCTTCCTGAGTCTCACAAGGCAGAGACAATTCATGCTGCTCAGGAGCCTCTGCTCTGATAGAGGGGACACAGCCCTATCTTAGTCTGATGGGGGAGGTAGCCCTGCTCAAGATCCCCCAGTCTGATGGTCAGCTAGTTTTCTCTATATCTAGTAAACTGTCAGAGGTCCCCAGCCCTGCAGAATCCCTGGATGAACTTTGCCAGATTTTCCATAAGCAAGGACAGCTGCCAGGCATCTGGGCACCAGATGCTCCCCTCATCTACTTTCTGGACATACCTGAGGATCCAAGACCTTTCCCCCATGACTCACACATAGGGCCAGAGCCCAGCCCTGCCTGGGTTGTCCTGACCCCCTCACCTGTTATCCCTCCTCCATCAGCATTCCCCACCATACATTCTGGGAAGCCTAGTTCTGGAGACAGAAATAGCAGTGCACCCTCAGCCCAGCAGCAGTGCCCAAACATCAGTAGCAAATCAGTGAACAGTCACCGAGTGCTTACCATGTGCCAGCTGTAGTTGGGGCGGAACTACCAATAAAACAGTCCTGACAGTGGAGGAGCCCTGTCCCAAACACTCTGAGTCCTGCTGTATTAAGTGTACTTGTAGGAGTCCCTGGAGAACAGAGGAGGGAGTGAGCAGGGAGTAATTAATTCTCCCTGAGGGAGGGATGGAGTGGAAAGGCTTCCACCCTATAGGAGGGCACATTTGACCCAGGCCTTGAAAAATGAACAACCCCCTCAGGTTCCTTCCCCACTGTGGGAGCTTTTCTGTCCTCTCAGTATATTCTGCTATGAAAAAAGAAGAGAAAAATGAGCAGGAATCTGCCAGGTGTGGGAGGAATGAGCATTCTGGCAGAGGAAGAAAAGATAACAGCTCAGGGAGGGACCCAACTCCAATGCAGCCAGAACCAGTGAGACTCAGGGGTCAAGAAAGGGGCAGCCAGGCTGCCCATCGTGGTTCTCAAACTAGTCTGCATCACCTGGAGGACTTGTGAGGACACAAACTGCCAGGCCCTGATTCAGTAGGTTGGGGTAGGGCCAAGGTGATGCTGATACTGCTTAATAGTCCACCAACTACACTTTTGAAAACCACAGTTGTGAAGGGCCATGGGAAATTGGGTTATTTAGTCCCAATTCTCCAGTTCCTCCTTGTAATAGAATTGTATATCTGCTCCTCTTGCCATAAGATGTAGAGTCTATTTTCCCAACCTGATGGGCTCACCACATGACTTGCTCTGGCCAATGAAATAGACTCAACATGAGCAGAGATTTTACATGTGCTTCCGTGGCTTAACTGGGCCTCTCGTGCTCTGCCATCACCATGAGAATAACATGCCTTAGGGAGCTGCTGGCCCCAGAATAAAGGCACAGAACACAGTCCTGAACCCAGCCCAATGCTTGAAACAGAGATGCTCCAGCCCACCTGAAGAGCCATGCATGAGAAAAATGTGTTTGTGATTGTAAGTCATTGACATCGAGGGGATGTTTGTTATGTAGCCTCATCATAGCAGAAGCCTGATTGATACAAGGGCTTTGAATGACATGCTAAGAAATTTTAAATCAATACAGGTAGGAGAATAATTGCTGAATGTAGAGTGGATCTAACTGGGCAAAACCGGAGGCAGGGAGCCCATGTAGGAGCCTACACAGGATAAGGGTTCCAATGAGCAGCAGTGAGAGGGCTGGGCAGGTGTGAAAGAGCTAGGCCCCACAGGATCTGGTGACTAAGTGGCTGAGGAGAGGAGGAAGGCAGGATAAACCCACCTAATGGCCACAGTTTGGGCCTGGACAGCAGAGAGGGGATGGAGCCGTCCATGGAGATTATGAGGCCTTCTGTTCCGTGATGACCCAGGAAGGCCTACCGAGGCATGAATGCCAGTAAACACACAGGCTGCTCCCCAACCCCTCACCACTCTACCCCACGCGGGTCCTGGGCAGGGTGCACACCTGGGCATGCTGGGATCCCTCCAAAGCAGCAATCTAGGAGCTGCAGGGGGGAAACTTGCCGACTGAGGCGCCGAAGCCATAGCAATTTATGTTGTTTTTCTCCGATCCATTTGGTTCTAAGTCAGCTGTAGACGAGCTTCGCCCACAACCGCTGCTCTTTTAATTTAATTGTGTGGTGCTGGGGTGTTTTTCCCCCCTAGCAAATACATCAAAATTGTCACTTGTAAATAAACAACCTTCTTCCCTCACTCAACAGCCACCAACCACCATCACTCCCCCGACACGCAGGCACAGCTGCAACAGCTGGAAGGGAGGGCTGCCCACAAGGGTTGTGGCTCCCCAGGAAAAGCCAGGGGGATGCCCCCAGAGGAGCGTGAATGACAGACATGCCCCAGACTGCCTTCTGAGCCAAAGGAACCTGGGAATGGAACCCAGGAACATGGAAAGGATTTGACTATATAGTAGTGTGGTATTTACACAGCTGAAGTGCAGCAGTTACAGGTGTAGACTTGAGTTTTCTCCCGGTTCCCTCACTTACTGTGTGAACTTGGGCGAGTTACTTAACCTCTCTGTGCCTGTTTCCTGATCTCTAAAAGAGGACTATTAAGGGAACCCAACTCATAGCATGATTGTGAGGGGTACATTAAAGAGCTTAGAATACAGCAGGCATATATTAAGGGACTGGTAAGTGTTAGCGCTTCATGTCACATCCAGGAGGAAACTTTGATTTGAGAGGGCCACTGTTCCTCCAGGTCACTGAGCCTCCTAACTCTCAGGCTGTATTCTACAAAGGAGTGAGAAGCAGAGATGACTGGAGGACCAGGAGACCACAGCAAAAATTCTTTTTAGCGTAGCTGCCATTCTCCAAAACCAGATCTCATTGTGTAATGTGTTGTCCCCCTACACACACACACACACACACACACACACACACACACACACAAATGAGGAAAGTGACGCTGCAATGGCAGGTGGCCCTATTGAGAGAGAATAAGTAAGGAGAGGGAGATGCCACCCAGCACCTTCCCACATGGCAAGAAACAGTGGAAGTCCCTCTTCTCAGGCTCAGGGGCCAGCAGGAAGAAAGGAACAGAAATTCATTCATTCCAGAAATATCAATGATTCATCCCCTAGTGTTCTCAGTGCTGGGAATAGAGCTGTGAAGAAAACTGACAATGTCCTCCTTCCTTAAAAAAGTCCATCCCACATGATAAGCTGGAAAGTCCAGGCTTTGGCATCAAGTACCATAGCATTAGACCCCATCCTGTCATTTGTAACTTTTGTGATCTTGCACAAGTCATTTAATACCTTCCTCACCCCAGTTTCCTCCTGTAAGCAGGGGATGATAATTCCTGCCTTGCAATGTTGACATGATGATCAAATGAGACTACCTGCCTTTTAGGGGCTCCATAGTGCTTGTTTTTAGGATCTACGTTATTTTAGTTGTTTAAATCTCTGCAGCAGAGACCAGTGGTCCCTTCTTTCCTAAGTAACAGAACCTCTAGGTTTTAACTGAGCACCTGGCCTTCCAAAATCAACTACATTTCCCAGCCTCCCTTGCAGCTAGACTTGGCCAGTGACATGGGAAAAGTGACATGTGCACCTCTAAGTTGTACTCTTGGAGAGGGTGACCAGCTGGCTCCCCATTGCCTGGAAGACAGGCCCAGTAGACACAGTGTTGAGGGGAGACACATGGAGTTGAGTTGTGCACATGACCTCTAGGTAGAGATGTCCACGGTGCAGGGGAGGCCTAAGGGCTAAAGGTGTCGACATAGGGGCTGAAGCACAGTTCTAGGCACAGGGGTGGACAAAACATGTGGAGAGCTAGTAGACAGGCAGCAAATACTCCAATAAGTATGAAAGGACACAATGTAGTAAGGACACAATGTGGAAATCCGCTTTCTTCTCCCCAAACCCATAGCCGAGCCATTGTTGCCCAAAACCCTGCCCTTAACCCAGAAGGCCTTTTGGGGACGAAGTCGCCTGCTCTGTAGGCAGAACTCCACTGCTCCTGCAGAACTCCAGTCTGCTCTCAGTTTTTGTCACAGATTCCAATATTGATATATACAGAGGCTGTCTTTATTCTGCACAATCCTAGCTTGTTATACAGAAACTCACCTGGCTACCCAGAATCCTGCTTTTTTCTTCAGAACTGTGCTTAACTGTGCCGAACCCTTGGCGATTTTATAGAAATCAGAATTCATAGAATCCTGCTTTGTTACAGAGAAGCCTGCTGTGTCGTAGCAGCCCTGGCCCATTAGAGAGAGCTTGACATCCTTAAGCCAGCATTGTTTACTCAGACCCCTGTGCTGGTGCCCGGGACCCTGTTGCTGGCCTGACGGCAGCTTGACAGCCTCATTGCACGGAAGAAAAATCTTTAGCTGCACAGAACCCTCCAGGTCATTCAGAGCCCCAATTTTTGTGTAGATTCCCAGAACTAGTACGTAGAAACCTAGTGGGATTCCCTGAACGAATCTTTGTTTTCTAGGACCCCTGTCCTGGAACATGGACTCTCTTCGACAAAACTCAGCATCATATTGATGTCTTCTCTAAAGAGCTTGTACCTATACAAGCCTTTGTGGGATCGGCAATGACAAAGCACAGTCAATGAATCCTCCTCCTGTCAACCTCACTTTAGGTGAGACTGGAAGGACTTGAAACCCCCAAATCAGAGTCCAGGCCTCCTTTGACCCCCCACGCCCCACCTGCCAGGGAGGACTCAGGCCTGAGCTCTGCAGAGTAAGGTGCAGAAAGAGACTCTGGCCAAGGCCTGGGGGAGGGGGACAAGCACCCACCTGGTTTCTCCTCAGTGCTGGCCCTGGTCGCCTGGGCACAAATCTACTTGGACAGAAATAATCAGCTGAATTAATTTAGCTTTAAATAGCAGCACTGAGAATGTTTCCACAAAATTTTCTCCAAGGAGAGCTAAGCAGAATTAATGATGGCACAATATCAGAGAGCAATGTTATTTATTAAGGCCTAATCATTCCAGGAAGGGGGGGCGGCATCACACATAATAAAGTGGAAATCCACCCGCCCAGCCCTCTTCAGCCCAGGAACCCTGGGAGCTTGTGATCTGAGAAACCTCGTGGTCCAGTTTCCCACAAAGCCAGCAGCTCCTGCTGGGAGTTCCCTGGTACTTAAGGGCTGGGCTGGACTTCCCAGTCCCAACCATGTTCCTCAAGGGATGTGTCCACACAGGCACATTTGCTTCTTGCTGAGCACCTCTGAGAGGGAATGGCCTCAACAGTTGTGCAGGACACCCTCAAGGAATGAAGTTCTCCAAAAGAAGAACCTGTTTCACCCTGCTTCCTGCTACCCACCCCCCCTTAAAGTTTCCTTCATTCATTTGTTTTTTCTGCTAACATTTATTGAGCACCTACAACTAATAGCCAGGGCCTGTAATGGATGCTGGAGATACAGCAATGGAAGGACCGGCAGACAAGTCGGTGAACAAGATGATATCTGCAGCAGCAGGGTGATGAGCAAGATGATGTGACAGAGAACGATGGGAGAGGGCGGGAATTTAGACGGCCTGATCAGGGAAGGCTGCGGGGGAAGGTGATGTTTGAGCTGAGATGTCAAGAATGAGCAGGATTCGGTCCTGAGAAGCCCAGAGTAGGGGAAGAACATCAGGAAGAAGGCCAGAGGGGCTGAGGCCTGGTGGGCTAAGGGGGAGAGTGGCAGGGGCTTCATTCTCTAAGTGAGGTAGTAATTCTATTACTAAAAGTGCAAAGATTGGTCAAAGTCAGGGAACTCCCCAAGGGCAAGATGCCATTGAGGGAGAACAGGTGAAGGGTCACTTACTCTGTGGCCTTGTCTACCTTGAGGTCTTCTCCCACTATGCTATGGCCTCTGATGTGCTTAGCACTGTGTGTGTCACCATGGGGATGTTTTATTTCCTACCTAAAGGGACTACTGGCTACTAAATGAGGTAAGATATTGACTCCATTCAGGAGACACTTATTGAGCAGCTACTATGTACTAGCTGCCATTTTCCTTAAGACATTGGCAGAGTAACATAGGTCTGAAGGAAGATATCTTCTATCCGTGGGGACATACCCTACACGGGAGGTGGGGGAGTGCTGGGTCTTCTCCAAAATACAGGTTCTGTGGTCAGATAGCCCTGGGTTTAAATTCTTCCTAACCATACAACTGCAGGCAAGATATAAAGCTTCAGTTTCTTCAACTGTGAAATGGGTCCTACTATCTACCTTGTAGGATTAAGTGAGGTGAGGAAGGTCCTGTCATACCTCCATTACACCTCCAGGATCACTGAGGTCATCCTCAGAACCATGGACTATCAGTAGCTTGGGTCTGGAGTGTGGTGAGGGAGAAAGAGTCAGACCGACATTGGATGTGTGACCCTGAATGAGTACAGGACTCAGTACACATTCCTAGTACAGGAAAGATGACCCAGTTTCTTCCTCTGTAGAGTGAGAATGGTAATCCTTCCTTCAGATGGACACTTAAGGAACACATGAGATGACACTTGGAAAACACCTGACCCAGGTAGCTCAATTACTTCTACTCTCCTGCTCCATATTAGTAATTGAGCTACCCTGGCCCAGGATGCCATAGCAAATGCCATAGACCAGGTGACCTAAACAACAAAAAATTATGGAGGCTGGAAGACCAAGATCAGGGTTTCAACATAATCAGGTTCAGGCGAGGTCTTTTTGCCTGGCTTGCAAATGGCTGCCTTCTCACTGTGTGCTTACATGGCTTTTCCTCATGGAGAAGGCAGGCACATGGAGAGAGGGAAAAGAGAGAGCTTTCTGATGTCTCTCTTATGAAGATAGTAATCCTATCAGTTAGCCTCCCCCCCCCCCCCATGGTGTTAAGGGCCCTATCTCGAAATGCAGTCGTGCTGGGGGTTAGGATTTCAACATACGAATTTGGAGGGACACAATTCAGTCATAGTGCCCCCTGTTCATGCTTCTCAGAGACTGCCAACAACAGCTGCTCATGGCAACAGCAAGGGCTTCCCCTGGGGAGAAGCTCCCCTGAGTCTGGA
>CAUYQG010210354.1:0-20346 GCA_963574415.1 Tarsius wallacei
TCGACCTGCTGGGCTCCGGCGATCCTTCCGCCTCAGCCTTCCAAGTAGCTGGAACTACAGGCGCGCGCTACCACGCCCGGCTAATTTTTTTTTTGATTTATTGTAGAGATGAGGTCTTGCTTGCCCAGGCGGGTCTCGAACCCACGGGCTCAGGTAATCCACTCACCTCAGCCTCCCAAAGGCGCGGGATTACAGGCTGAGCCACCGAGCCCGGCTTGACTCTGCTTCTCAATGCTTGCATACCTGGTGAGGCTTCTGATATAGTCAAGCGTTAAGGAAAAGGCAAGTTTTGGTTCTGGGTGCAAACCAAAGCTTTTAGGGGCAAATGACATGTCTGGAATTTGCTTACAGATACTCCAGCAGAAGTGGGGAAGGAAAAGATGAAACTGGCATGGGGGAAATGCTGGTAGTTACTGAAGCTGATGACAAGTACACGGGGATGTATTGTGAAACTTTCATAGTGAAAACAATCCCACAAAAAGGAAAGTAATATAATATTACCGAGTTCCAAAGTAAAATTTACATAATTATGTTAAAGTAACAGCTCTCTTCTTGGAAATGCCCTTTGTCGGTAGGGAAATGGGGTCCTTAGACTCTTAGTTCTTTATAAGTAATGAAAAAATAACTGCAATTACTTTTGTTTCACCTTTAATCTTCAACTTAACTACTCTATTGGAGATTTACAAATATTTTAAGTCTTGTCAAAACTGCAGGAAGAAAGAGAGAAAAAGAGTCATCCCTTCTTAATTTCTTAGGGAAAAGACTTTGGAAAACAATCAGCAGATGAAAAAAATATGCAGTCTACACAAATGATCATATTCAAAATCCTCAGCCATAAAAATAAAGGCCTTTTATTTGGTTTTCTATGCCATTACAGGAACATCTGGACAACACTCTCGAGCCAGCAGGAACTCATGGCCATACCCACTTCTGCTGCAGGAACCATCTGCTGAGAAGCTGAACCGTCACAACACAGTAGCCAGGCCTCTTCCTGAGGACTCCAGAAGCTCTACTTTAGGTTATGGGGTCACCTTCTTATAGGTGACATGAAGATGCTGAGTCATTGGCTGTGTAGTGGTTGCCATGGAGACTGTCTGTTCAAGTTTGCCTTCAGAATTCAGCCTGAATTTCCGGGTAATCTGAGCAGAAGAATAAAACAAAACACCTTAGTTTTATCTTCAAAAGATTCAACAAGTGCCTACGTGCCTGCCAAGTGCCAAGCACTTGTCACAGGCCTGTGAGCCAGGCAGGTAGCGTCCCTGCCAGTAGATGACAGACACCCAGCCCAGAGCACCTGTGGGGCATGTTGAGATCCAGGTGTTCTGACCCCTGGCTCGTGCCCCTCAGCCACTTCCAGAAAACCACCAAGTGAACACGGGGATTGGTCTCATCTCAGTTTATTTAGAAGTCATCTATTTTTTTTGGTCTCTACAGATTATAAGTTGATCAGACAAAAACTAAGCTTCCAATGCTTTCCTTCTCTTTCACTCTCACTTTCACTCTATGACCAGAACTGATGACAAATGTGTTCTGGAAAACTTAGACACAGTACCTTTGGAACTCTGATTTATCAGAATAAGTTACTGTAGTTGTTTCCAATAAGAATACAAGCCTGTAGTAGTTAAGTCTTGGATGAGACACCCATACAGGCCTGGAACATTTGCTGACAGGGTGTAACAACCATTGAGAGACACCTATGTAACAGGCACCATCTCTCTAGTGTCCCAGACATGTGTGTGTGTGGGTGGGGGGGCTCCAGAACATGTTGGGGTGGGGATGCCCAGAAGTGGATGAAATGGGAGTTCTGCTTCTGGCCATGGCCAACTACTTTGTAATTGACCAACCCTCTTGCAGAGAAAATTCCAGACTTTAAAAAGACTATTTAAAGGTTACCAGAGAACCACCAAGGCAGTAAGGACCAATGTTCTGGAGAACAGGGAGTGTGTGAAGGTGAGGCTCGATTTGGAGCAAATGTTCACCCTTGTGGCTTGTGCTGCCTTGTTTAGGAGCTCAAGGGGTGGAGGCCAAGAGGGAAGTGAGAGTCAAGAGGTTGAGAGGCTGAGAAGGGCTCTCTCAGACTCATAGAACTGGGGGCACAACAACTGAAATTCAGTGCCTGCCTAGAGAGAGAGGCCCCGAAGGGTCCCCATCCAGGCCTAAGGGCTAACCAGAAACAGTCTAGTTTCAAACCAACTCAATCTCTAATTAACATGATCAGTCCCTCCTTGACCAACAACCAAAAGCACAACAACTGTGCTTTGGTGGGTGATTATATCAAAGAGAGCCTCAAATAATCTCTACAAGGGAGGGAGGGAGGAGGGCAGTGAGTATGTGACAACACAAAGGGTACCAGGTCCACTGCCAGGGGAATGAGGGCCAGTTGAAGCCCAAACTTCACCTGCATATAGCCTACTTATGCAGTTAATCCTCACCTGTACCCACATCTCTATAATAACAATTAAAAAAAACTCTACAATTTTTCATACATAATGTCTATAACACAATAAAAACAAAACAACTCAGCTTATACTGAAAATCAAAAGAAAAAACAGGAAATAAAATAGATACTCCCTACCCTGCAGGCAGGCAAAACCAACTTTGGAGTTATCAGAAGACAGTATGAATAATTTCAGTAGAGAATTAGATTCTATCAAAAAGAGCAAGGCATGGTGGCTCATGCCTGTAATCCCAGCACTTTGGGAGGTCGAAGCAGGAGGATTGCTTGAGGTCAGGAGCTCCAGAACTGCCTGGGCAACAAAGGGAGAACCCATTTCTACCAAAAATAGAATAATTAGCTGAGAATGGTAGCACATGCCTGTAGTCCCAGCTACTTAGGGAGGCTGAGGTAGGAGGATCACTTGAGCCCAGAAGTTTGAGGCTGCGGTGAGCCATGACTGTGCCACTGTAATACAGGTCTGAGCAACAGAGTGAGACCCTGTCTCAAATAAATAAATAAACAAATAAGTAAATAAAAGATTTTTAAAAATCTATCAAAAAGAATAAAATAGAAACTCTATAACAGAAAAAATATAAATCAAATTAAGGCTGCAATAATAAAATAAACATCAGATTAGACACAGATGAAGAAAGGATTAATAAACTGGAAAATGGACAGTAGGAAATATCTAGACCGAAGCTTAGAGAAAAGAATGGAAAATATGCTTGAAAGAATTAGAGACGTACTGGAAACCATAAAAGTTTGAACATATGTATAATCAGAGATCCAGAAGAACGGAAAGAGAATGGGACACAAGCAATATTTAAAGAGATCATAGCCAATTTTCTGAAACTACAATATATCAAGCAATCAATTTTAATTATAGCAAAACTTGTGGCTGATAATAAAAAGCAAGACAGAAACTTGAAAGCAGCCAGGGGTGGGGTAGATGTAATAGTTAATTTCAGATGCCACCTTGACTAGATTAAGGAATACCTAGAAACATGGTGCAGCATTATTTTGGGTCTGTCTGTGAGGGTGTTTCCAGAGGAGATTAACATGTGAGTCTGAGTGGACTAAGTGGGGAAGATCCACCCTCAATGTGGGCAGGTACTTTACGATCTGATGGGGACCCAGAGAGAACCAAGACAAGGTGAATATGTCAATATGTCAGTCTATCTGCTAGAGCTAGGATACACTCTTACTCTTCTGTCCTTGGACAACTCCTCCAGGCTCCCCAACCTTAGGACTTACTCACCACCCTGGCTCATTAACCAAGAGTTACACCACTGCCTTCCCCTAAGGGTTTCAGACTTGGACTGAGCCATATCTTGCATCCCAGGGTCTCCAGCTTGCCAATGGAATTTTTATAACATTGCACATGATATTTGTTTCAAGTGTACATGAAATATGCTAGGGAACAAAGTAAGTCTTGAACATTTTTTAACAGACTAAAATCTTAGAATAGGTTCTCTGGGCCTTATCAAATTGAATTAGAAATCAGTAATATGTAAAAAAAAAAAAAAAACTTCAAATATTTGGAAAATAAGTAAGTAGCATACCTCTAAATAACCCTGTTCAAAGAAAAAAAATCACTAGAGAAACAGAAAAAAGTATTTTGAGCTAAAAGATAATAACAGCACAACATATCAATATTTGTGGGGCATAGCTAAAACAAGACTTAGAGAGAAATTTGTACCTTCAAATGGTGTAGTATCAGAGAAAAATGGGCTAAAAATCAATGATGTAAGTTTCTACTTTAAGAAACCAAAGAGAGAGCTGGGCATGGTGGCTCATGTCTATAATCTCAGCACTCTGGGAGGCTGAATAGGAGGATCACTTGAGGCCAGGAGTTTGAGACTAGCCTGGGCAACATAGCAAGACCCAATTTCTATTTTTAAAAAAATGGATATGGTGGTGTGTGCCTTTAGTCCTAGTTACTTGGGAGGCTGAGGTGGGAGAACCATTAGAACCCAGGAGTTTGTGGTTACTGTGGACTATGATTGTACCACTGTACTCTATCCTGGGCAACAATGAAAGATCCTGTCTCTAGAAAGAAAATAATTATTTTTTATTTGGGGGGTCTCACTCTGTTGTCCAGGCAGCCTCAACCTCCTGGGCACGGGTGATCCTTCTACCTTAGTCTCCTGAGTAGCTAGAACTACAGGAACACACCACCAGTTAACTTTTTGTAGAGATGAGGTCTTACAATGTTGCCCAGGCTGTTCTTGAATTCCTGGGCTCAAGCAATCCTCCCGCCTCGGCCTCTCAAAGTGTTGGATTATAGAAGTGAGCTACCACATCTAGCCAGAAAATATAAATTAATAAAGCAGAAAAGAACCCCACACATAATCATCTCAATGGTTACAGAAAAAGTATTTGTTAGAATGCTTTTGTGGCAAACTAAAAGTATCAGGAAACATTATTCGACAAAGGGATTCACATACCTAATAGTAAAAGACTGAATGTTTTCCCCTAAGATAGAGAACAAGGCACATATCTATTCTCACCACTTGTACTGAGTATTATACTGATGGCCCTATCCAATGCAACAAAGCAGGAAAAGAAATAAAAGGTGCCAAGAATGGAAAGGAAGAAGTAACACTGTCTGTAAAAACAGATGACATAAATGTCTATGTAGAAAATCCTAAAGAATCTATAAAGAAACTCCTAAAAATAAACAGGCATAGCAGCACACACCTATAGTCCCAGCTATTTGAGCTGAAGCAGGAGGATCATTTGAGCACAGGAGTTTGAAGCTCAAGCAAGCCTCAGAGTGAGGAGTCACCTGTGAATATCCCCTGAACTCCAGTCTAGGTAAGACAGCAAGACTCTGTCTTAAACAACAACAACAACAAAGGTTGGGTGCAGTGGACTAGTCTGTAATCCCAGCACTTTGGGCGGCTGAGGTGAGAGGATTGCCTGAGCCTGGGGATTTGAGACCAGCCTGGGCAACTTGGTGAGAGCTCGTCTCTACAATAAATAAAAATATAAGCTGGGCATGTTAGCGCACACCTGTAGTTCCAGCTATTTGGAAGGCTGAGGTGGAAGGATCACCTAAGCCCAGCAGGTGGAGGCTGCGGTGGCCGTGCGTGTGCCACTACACTCCAGCCTGGGTGACAGAGTGAGACTCCAACTCAAAAAACAAACAAACAAAAAGGCCAGGAGTGGCAGCTCATTCCTATAATCTCAATACTTTGGGAGGCCAAAACGAAAGGACTGTTTGAGGCCAGGAGTTTGAGAGCAACCAGAGCAACATTACAAGATCCCACCTCTATAAGAAATAAAATAAAAAAATTAGCTAGGCCGGGCGTGGGGGTGCAGCCTGTAATCCCAGCACTTTGGGACATCAAGATGAGAGGATTGCCTGAGGCTAGGGGTTTGAGACCAGCCTGGGCAACTTGGTGAGACCTCATTTCTACAATAAATCATGAAAATTAGTCGGGTGTAGTGGTGTGAGTTAGTAGTTACAGCTACTTGGAATGCAGAGGTGGAAGGATCGCCTAAGCCCAGCAGGTCGAGGCTGCGGTGGCTATAAGCATGCCACTGCACTCCAGCCTGGGCAACAAAATGAGACTCCAACTCAAAAAAACCCCCAAAATTAGCTAGATGTGATAGCATGTACCTAGTTACTCTGGAGGCAGAAGCAAGAGGATTGCTTTGAGCCTGGGAGTTCAAGGCTGCAGTGACCAATGATCATGCCACTGCACTCTAGCCTGGGTGATACAGCAAGACTGTGCCTTAATAAACAAACAAACAAACAAACAGATAAATAAAAGCAAGATTTTTGTCTCAAATAAATAATGAAAACAAATGAAATTAACAAGGTCCTATGACATAGCACAAGATCAATATACAAGTCAATTGATTTCTATATACTAGCAACAAATTGGAAAGACTTAAAAATAATCTATAACAGTGTCCAAAACCACAAAATACTTAGGAGTACATTTTATAAAATATGTGCAAGACATTGAAAACTACAAGATTTGAATAATTGGGGACTAAAAAAAAAATAAAGGAAAACTTATGAGATTAATCTAAATAAATGAGTGACATTGGGTTGGAAGATTCAGTTTGCTTAAGATGGCACTTCTTCCCAAATTAATCTAGAAACTCAAGTAATCCCAATAAAATTTTTTCTAGAAATCGACAAGCTGATTCTAAAACTCATATAAAAATAAAAAAGGTCCTAGGAGCACCAAAATAATTTTGGAGAAATAAAAAATAAGAAAGTTGCATAACCTATATTACCTAATTTAATATAAAGCTACAGTCATGGTATAAAGCTAGAAACAGAGAATAATGGGATAATAGAGCCCAGAAGAAGATCCACACAAACTGAGTTGATTTTTGACAAAAGCATCTACATACTTCAATGAAAAACTTTCCGACAAATGGTACTGGAACAAGGTGATACTTGAATAGGAAAAAAAGTTAAAAACTTGACTGCTACCTCATATCACATAAGAACAGTAATTCCAAATATCATAAATCTTAAAATAAAAGGAGAAACAATAAAACAACTGGAAGAAGATGCAGGTGAAAAATCTTTGCGGCCTAGGCTAGGCAAAAAAACAAACCAAAAACTTAAGACTGGACACAAAAACCACTAACGATAAAATTAAAAAATTGGTAACAAAACTAAAATGTTTTGTTCTTCAAAAGGCACTTTTATGTGTATGTGTGAAAAAGCAGGATTTATTGAGAGGACGGAAAAGCTCCCACAGTGGGAAGGGACCCAAAGGGGTTGCCCTTTCTTTTCTTTTTTTTTTTTTTAATTGTAGAAATGAGGTTTCGCCATGTTGCTCAGGCTGGTCTTGAACCCCTGAGCTCAGTCAATCCTTTTGCCTCCACCTCCCAAAGTGCTGGGATTATAGGCTGGAGCCACCGCGTCTGGCAAAAGGCACTTTTTAAAAAGCAGAAGACCATGGGATGGGAATACAGTCTCAACACATACCTCTGATAAAGGACTTACATCCAGAATACAGAATGAACTCATACAACTCAGCCATAACACAAAATATTGAAACAACTGGACAATGGATTTGAATGCTCACTTCAAGAAACAAGAAATTCAAGTGGCAAATAAGCACAACGAAAAGATAAGCAACATCATTACTCATCAGGGAGATGTACGTTAACACCACAATGAAACATCACCTCACAGCCACCAGGATGTCCAAAACTCAAAGGCCAACACTTGGTGGGGGTGTCAGGCAACTGGCACACTTGTAGACCTTTGGTGGGGGTGCAAAGTGGTACAGCCACTCTGGAAGAGATTGGTGCTACATAATTGTATGTAGCTATATGACTCAGCAATTCTAAACGAGTTTTTCTCCAAACTCTGCCCATGTGCTTTTTCCCTTTGCTGATTTCCCTCTGTATTCTTTTTTTTTTTTTTTTGAGTTGGAGCCTCACCCCATCGCTCAGACTGGAGTGCAGTGGCCGCTCCCAGTCACCGCAGCCTCACCTGCTGGGCTCCAGCGATCCTTCCGCCTCAGCCTTCCAAGTAGCTGGAACTACAAGCACGCTACCACGCCCGGCTAATTTTTTGATTTATTGTAGAGATGAGGTCTCGCCAAGTTGCCCAGGCGGGTCTCGAACCCACAGGTTCAGGCAATCCACTCACCTCAGCCTCCCAAAGCTGCCTCTGTATTCTTATTTCCTCTGTAATCCTAGGTATTCACCCAAGAGAAAAGAAAACATGTTTCCACACAAAGACTCCTACACAGATGCTTACAGGTGCTTTATTCATAACAGCTCAGAACTGGAAACAAATTAAATGAATGTCCATCAACAGAGAATGGATAAATAAAACTTGCTACACTCACCTGGTAGAATATTACCCTGTAATAACTGAACACAGATACAAACAACAGCATGAAAGAATCTTGAAAACATTCCACTGAGTGAAACCAGACACAAACAGTACATGTTGTATGGCTCCATTGATAATGAGTCCTAGAATGTGCAGAACTGGTTCATAGTGACAGAAACTGAGGCAGTGGCTGTGGGAGGACAGCGGGGGCTACTTGAGGAACACAGGGACTCTTTCTAGGGTGATGGAACTGTTTTCAGTCTTGACTGAAAATACTATATATAATTGTGTTACAATACTATATACACTTGTACACAAGATCAAACTGTACACTTGAAGTGTGTCTATTGTACTTAAATTATATCAACAGAATTATTAGAAAATAAAAAAAAAATTCCATTAAGACATAGTAATTAAGACAGTGTGGTACTGGCATAGTACCAACAAACACTTAGAACCCAAGAGAGAGTCAGAAGGAAGGATGGTAAGGAGGGCAGAGGTGGGTCTGTGGGTAAACTCGGAGGGCAGGGTCTTCAGGCAGGGTCTTCATCTGGGAAAAAAGAAAATGGACCTCACCTCACACCATGCACACAACTCAATCCCAGGTGAATTAATGATCTAAAGGAAAGGTTTTAGATTAAACTGTAAAGCTTCCAGAAAAAATTCAGAATACATATTTTTGGACCTGCTAGTAGGGAAACACTGCTTAACTAAGACACACTAAAAACAGAATAAAGGAAATGACTGGCAAAATGAACCATAAAAAATTAAGAACTTCTGTTCCTCAAAAACAATTTTAAAAAGTGAAAAGATATACACCGAGAAAGCTATTTGCAACACATGTAACTAACAAAGGGCTTTATCCAAATTATATAAAGAACTCTGACATCTCAGCCAGAAAAGGTACAAGAGAAAATGGTCACAAGACCCAAGCTGGCACCTTGCTAGAGGATGAGCCATAATGCCAGGAAAGATGCGCAAACTCAAAGGTCATTGGGGGCAGCCTGGGCTGGAAACCTAGATCCAGAGTCACCCACAGAAGGCAGGGAGGGGAGGAGGCTCTGCTATGCCAGGGGCCTCTCTGTACCTTACTATAAAATGGGGAGTAGACCTGGATCTGCTGCATCTCTGGGCTGCTGCAAAGCATATGTGACACAGACTGCTGGGAGCCCTGAAATCAGAAAGCACAGACAGCAAGACAGCACAGAGAAGGTGCAGGTCAGGTAGGGCCTGGGACCCCAGAGACCCTCACACAAGCCTATTACAACAACACTTGGTCTCTGGGGTCTGCAGCCACTGCTCAATCACTGTGCAGGAGTGACAAGCTATCTCTGGGGCAGGCTGGCCAGGAACCCTCTTGGTGGCTCGCAGACTCATCAGGGCTCAGCACATAGCTTGTGAAGATATTTTCCCCCTCTGTGATGTCTGTAGTCTGGGCCATACCTACCAATACCCCCATAGAGAGTAAAGATATCCACAGAGCGGTTCCCAGCCTACTGGAGTCCCAGGGATGCCTCACTCTCCCAATACAAGCCTCATCCTTTTCACGAGGCTCCAGCCCACTCTTCAGAATGAGTGGAAAAACCAGATGTCCCTGAATCCATGAGCAGACACAATGTCCACAGCCACTGCCTGGAGTATCACTCCTGACAACCAAAGATGAGAAACATCACAAGCAGCAGTCAGGAAGGGCTGTAGCACTAATAACAAAGCCAGCAAGATAAACTGTTCACCCAGCAACCCAGCAAGGAGCTCTAAGGCATGTACATTTCCAGGTCAAGATGGTAGTGTATCATGGACACTGCTTCTCCCACCCCCAATGCCACTAAGAAGGCAGTAAAGGAATGTTTTCCCTGGTGTAAGTCCACAGGACAAAGAGTAAAGAAAGGTACACAGTGACAAAAACCTTATGAGCTAGAAATCAGATGAACAAGGGGTAACTGAAGCAACTTGCCCATCAATGACGAGCAGATAAACAAAATACAGCATATCCACTGATGGAGTATTATTCAGCCATACCACTTTAGGAATGAAGTAGTAATTCAACTTGGATACACCTTGAGAATGTTATGCTAAGTAAAAGAAACCAGACACAAAAGAGTACAGATTACATTAGGCAAACCTATCTAGACAGAAAAATTAGTCGTTTCCAGGGGAGATGGATGTTGGAGGTGACAACCAAAGGGTACAAGGTTTCTTCTGGGGTATGAATTATTCCCCAGATCCTGCCCCATCTCCATGTCCCACTGTACCTCCCTCCACGAGCAGATGGTAAAACAGGGATCCCTGGTCCTAAGACGTGCCCAGATGTCAAAAGCGGGGAGCAAATGGAGGCAGTGTGCAGGCCGACTGAAGGTCCCGCACAGGAAGATGAGGTGCCTAGCCCCAACCCCAGTAGCTGGCCTGCCCCTTTTGGCAGAACAGAGCCTCCTTGTGAGTCCACAGTGGAAAGGCCACAAGAGGCCCTCAGGAGGTTCCCTAACCAAACCACCCAGCCAGGGCACCATTGAGTGAGGTGCACCATCATCATTTACTGCCCCTTCTCCATATGAACAGATATGTAGGGATCCCTCATGTGCAGAAAAGGGTGACAAGCAGTCGTGAGTGCTCCCCTGGGAGAAGGCCTGCTTACAAGAGTGGCCCTGGGCTGGTACCTGGGAACTTGGATTCAGAAGGTTCCTACCACCCTAGTGGGTCAGAGGGGAACACTGTGCCTAAACTGCCTGATGGACAACACCGTTCATGTTGAATGCCTGCCCTCCTCCCGGGAGCCTGGTATTTCCACATACATCAGGCAGAGGATGCATGACTTAGCCCTGGGTGCTGAGTTTCTGATGGGTTTCCCTAGATGGGATATTTCACGTGTCATCACTTGTTGCTGAGGAATGGGACTTACAGGGAGAGGACTCTGGAAGCTCATGCATGTTTTTCTCCAAACTCTGCCCATGTGCTTTTTCTCTTTGCTGATTTTCCTCTGTATCCTTATTTCCTCTGTAATAAATCTTGGCTGTGAGTGCGACTCTATGCTGCTGAGTCCTGTTAAGTCCTCCTGTGGACTTGGCTGGGAGTGGTCTTAGGGACTCTGGACAAATATGTACATCAAAATAAAATATGTACATCAAAACAAACAAACAAATGTGAAATAAAAACATGAAATAAAAAAGCAACTTGGAAGGCACAGAGTATGGAGGAAGAAGAAAACAAAAAATAGCCATTGATATCCTCAGAAAGGTAACAGCACCTGCTACATCCATTAATGAAATGAGAACAGGATGCCAAGAAAAAGGAGCATATAGAGGACAAAGAGAGTTCACAGAAATAAGTTTAATAGCAAAAATAAAACATTTAGTACAACTGTTGAAAGACAACAATGAGGAAATCTCCCAGAAAATACAACAAAAGGACCAAGAGATGGGACAAAAAAGGAAAGTAAGACTAGAAAACAAAGGATACTTCAGAGGGGCCTGCCATGGTGGCTCATGCCTATAGTTCCAATACTTGGGGAGGCCAAGGTGGGAGGATTGCCTGAGGTTAGGAATTTGGGACCAGCCCAGGCAACATAGTAAGACTTTGTCTCTACCCAAACAAAACAAAACAAAACAAAAAAACAAAAGGACCCTTCAGGAGCTCCAGGAGGAGAAGGTGGAATAGTGGAGAAGGAGAGAGCGGCTCCAAGCCAGACGTGGGGCGGGGCGGGGGTGGTATGGCGGGCGCACGCACGGTGGCAGTCAGTCTCAACGGAATGGACCAGGAAACGCTGGAAGAGATTTCCACAGGATGGAATTTGGGTATTGTATCTGAATGTGCTAAAGAGAGTTTTAGATAACTGACAGTGAATATGGTGCTGAATAAGGGATAAGTATATAAAAACTGAGAAAACAAAAAAAGAAAACGTTGAACTCAAAAAAGGTATGCAGAAAAGGAAAAGTCATTGTGGAGCCCTGTGATCTAGCTGTGAACATGAGGACTCAATTGTAACAGAGGTGACCCATTACAATCATGATACGAACTCATTGGGAAGGCTGGATTAGCATAGCACATGTATGAGAATCAAGTTGGGGTCTGGGGTTAAGGGAGCAAAATCTTCCTCACGCACAGTGAGAAGTCAATCGATAAGACCTAAGACAGCAACATTAAGAAGCAGCAATAAACAGGTTACTGATACATATGGAGCTAAATACCAAAAGAATCAGTTGAAAGAGTTCTAACTGGTTACCTCTGAGGAACAAGAAATAAGGGGCAGTAGGGTATGAAGTGCTGCTTGTTTACATAATACAACTCTCAACCGACATATGAAAAAGGAAAAAACAGGGCCAAAAAGAATCTCAATAATGGGATTAGGAAGTCTGATTTTAAAGATATAAAGTCGTGCATTGCTTAATGATGGAAATATAGTCTGACAAATGTGCTGTTAGGTGATTTCTTTATTGTACAAACATAGAGTGAACTTACACAAACTTAGATTGTTTAGCCTACTACACAGCTAGGCTATGTGGTATAGCCTATTGTTCCTAAGCTACAAACTTGTATAGCATGTTATTGTTACTAAGTACTGTAGGTAACTGTAACACAGTGGCAAGTATTTGTGTATCTAAACACAGAAAAGCTATAGTCAAAATATGCATTCCAGCCTAGGCAACATGGTGAGACCTCATCTCTATAAAAATCAAACAATTAGTTAGGTTTGGTGGTGCATGTCTATAGTCCTAGCTACTCGGGAGCTGAGGTGGAAGTATTGCCTGAGCCTAGGAAGTAAGGCTGCGGTGAGCTGTGATTGTGCCGCCGCACTCCAGCCACTGTACTCTAGCGCTCCAGAGCAGCAAAACTCTGAGTCAGAAAACAAACCAAAAAAAACAAAAACAAAAAACCAAAAAACCTCAAAATGGCACAAAAGATAAAAAATGGTATATGTCTATAGAGGGCGCTTACCAAGAATGGAGCCTACAGGACTGGAAGGTGTTCTAGGTAAGTCAGTGAGTGAGTGGTGAGTGAGAGTGAAGGCCTAGAACATTACTTGCACTACTGTAGACTTTATAAACACTGGACACTTAGGCTCCACTAAATTGATTTTTAAAAAGTAATTGTGCTGTTACGATGGCTATAGCCTCACTAGGTAATAGGAATTTTTCCGCTCCATTATAATCTTAAGAAACCACTGTCACATATGTGGTCCATCATTGACTGAAACGTCTTTATGCAGTACATGACTGTAGTTGCAGAATCTGAACCTAATAGGGAAGATGACACATTTTTTCCCCAATATGCACTGGATTTGGATACAAGGAAAGTCCCAGGAAATTCCACAAACCCTATCATGATAGGGCCATATCCTTTCACCCCCTGCACAAGCCTAGCAGGACCGACACCAGCTTGCCTCCCACTCCATGCTGTATATGTGCTTCCTTGCTTTCTTGGCTCTGCCCACATCAACCTAAGGGAAAAGACCAATCCCCTCAGGCACATGTTTTCAGCTTTCGGTCAGTTAAGACATCTCGTAGAGCAGTGGTCCCTATCATTTTGGCATCAGGGACTGATTTCGTGGAAGATAATTTTTCCAGACTGAGGAGAGGGTAGGGGGAATATGGTTTTGGGATGATTCAAGCGCATTACATTTATTGTTCATTTTATTTCTTATTACATTGTAATATATGATTAAATAATTATACAACTCATCATAATGCAGAATCAGTGGAAGCCCTGAGCTAGTTTTCCTGCAACTAGACGGTACCATCTGAGAGTGATGGGAGATAGCACTAGCATCACCACCTCAGCTCCACCTCAGATCATAAGGCATTAGATTCTCATAAGAAGTGTTCAACCTAGATCCTTCACATGTACAGTATAATAGGGTTCACACTCCTGTGAGGCTCTAATGCCACCACTGATCTGACAGGTGGCAGAGTTCAGGTAGTAATGTGAGCAATGGGGAACAGCTGTAAATACAGATGAAGCTTTGCTTGCTTGCCCGCCACTCAACTCCTGCTATGTGGCCTGGTTCCTAACAGGCAACAGACTGGTACAGGGCTTTTTTCTTAGCTCCACACCCAGGCCTCCCACCCCCGCTGTCTCTGCCTCCTCTCTCCTTTTGTAGAAGACGACACACTTTTTTGTTAATAAAACCCAAAGCTAGTTCTCTAGCAATAAATACATAAAATCCAAATAAAAACCTGGTAAAATATATAACCTCTGGCAAGTATGATAAAGAAAAAGAGAAAACAGGGAGGAAGAAAGGAAAGTGGGGGGCGCATGGCAACACAAAGCGTACTTGGTTCATTATCAGGGTGAGTGAGGACCAGTTAGAAGCCCAAACTTCGGCCGGACGTGGTAGCTCAAGTCTGTAATCCCAGTGCTTTGGGTGGCTGAGGTGAGAGGACTGCCTGAGCCCAGGGGTTTGAGACCAGACTGGGCAACTTGGTGAGACCTCATCTCCACAATAAATAAAAAAATTAGCCAGGCATGGTGGCCTGTGCCTGTAGTTCCAACTACTTGGAAGATTGAGGCAGAAGGATCACCTGAGCCTAGCAGATCGAGGCTGCAGTGGCCATGAGTGTGCCATTGTATTCTAGTCTGGGTGACAGAGTGAGACTCCAACTCAGAAAAAAAAAAAAAAAAAGCCCAAACTTCACCTGCATGTAGCCTACTTATGTAGTTAATTTTCACTTGTACCCCCGCATTCCTATAATAAAATACAATTTAAAAAAAAGATAAAGAGAAAACATACACAAAACATCAGTAAAATAAAGGTAACATAGAATAGCAAAAAAAGAGAAAAGAGTATATATCACATCTTCCAAAAATTCTGAAAGATCGAATGAAACTAACACTTTTCTTAGAAAATAGCAATCTGCAGATGAAGCAAGGTATGAAACTGGAGAGATGAGCAATCATGGAGGAAAGTAAAAGCACATTGATGTTTGGGTCCTACTACTTCCACAACTGCATGGGGCCCAGACACTTTCCTAGGGTGGCCTACCAACAATAGACAGGTTCTGTTGGTTTCACCCTTAGTCAAAAAACCAAAAAAGCTACAAACTTACCAGGTAAATCTATTAATAGCTCTGATACCAAAATGAATAATGATATCTGAAAAAATTATTTACTGTATCACAGTAGGCGTTATTCCCCAAAGAGAAACAAGATCCAACATTTAGAAGATACTAATGTAATTTACTACATTAACAGTTTCAAGTGGAAAAAACACAGAATCCTCCCAAAAAAGAGGCAAAAGCATTTGACAGAATTCAAAACCCATTCCTGAGTATAATTCTTAGCATACTAGAAGTTAAATCTTAACATGAAGAAGGCTGTCTTTAATAAGATATGCACTTGCACTGGAAAAAAAAAGGTAAAAAAATTTTACAACTAAAATAAAAAGGCCATCTTATCTACCAGTAAGTAACCTACAGCAAGCATCTTATAAGTGGTGAAACACAAAAATATTTCCACTAGAGTCAGGGTCAAGGGTACAACTAATGTTCAAGCTTGTGGCTTTGTCAGTGCTGTGTTTAAGATCCTAGCTGTCAGAAAGCAACAAAAAATACAAAAGTGACCCAGTTCAACATAAACATACAGAAACCAGAAGTTTCCCTATAACCATCAATAAACAACTAGAAGATGAAACAGACAAAACATTCTATTAACACAGCAACAAAACCTATATGATTAAAACTGTAAAGAAAGAAAGCTTCTTTACATTGAAATACACAAAACAAGACCTGAAATCACTACAATACACCACCAAGTTGTTGTATATTGCTATCAGTGGAAAGTTATCAATTCTCCCCCAATGCTTTCATGTATTCAATGCAGTCTTGATGTACATTTTATGGGTCTTCAGAAGCTCATTCAAAGGTTCATCTAGAAGAGAAAATGCTTAAGAATGACAAAGAAAATCTGAAGGAAAAAAACGGGGAATTAGCCGGGCTCGGTGGCTCAGCCTGTAATCCCATGCCTTGGCAAGACCTCATCTCTATAAATCAAAAATTAGCTGGGCGTGGTAGCACGCACCTGTAGTTCCAGCTACCTGGAAGGCTGAGGCGGAAGGATCGCCAGAGCCCAGCAGGTTGAGTCTGCGGTGGCCGGGAGCGGCCACTGCACTCCAGTCTGGGTGACTGAGCGAGACTCCAACTCAAAAAAAAAACACCAAAAAAACAAAACAACAAAACAACAACAACAACAAAAACGGGGAATTTTCCTTTAAATATTGAAATGTAATATAAAGCTATGACAGTTAAAAAACATGTTATTGGTAAAGAAGTCAATAAGTAGACAAAAAAATAAAAACAGACCCTGAATTTATGTGAATATGACATAAGATATACATGACATTCCAAACCTCTGGAGTTAGGGTAGAATTCGTTAAATAGTGTTGGGAAAAGTCAGAATAGTATAGTGCATTATGCAAACAACAAATCTGAGAGAGACTAAAGGTCTAAATGTAAAAAGGAATTCGGTAAGAGTACAAGAAAACAAAAGAATATTTCTATCATTTTGTAGTAGAAAACTTCTTCCTGAGCATGAATTCAAATTGACACTATAAAGGAAACACCCCAGAGGTGACCACACTGTGGGGCAGAACATATCATAAACTGAGCCACAGGGAAATAAATATCTGTCACATTGGAGCAGACAGATTAACAGCCATGGTATATAAAAAGCTCCTACAAATCAGTAATACAATGACAACCCACAGAAAAACAGGCAAAGACTCTGAACATCAAGTACACAGAATAAGAAGTACAAATGGGTTGTGTGCAATAGCTCACACCTATAATCCCAGCACTTTGGGAGGCAGAGTTGAGAGGACTGCTTGAGCCCAGGGGTTCAAGACCAACCTGAGCAACATGGCAGGACTTCATCTTCACAATAAATAAAAAAATTAGCTAAGTTTGGTGGCGTGCGCCTATAGTGCCAGCTACTTGAAAGGCTCAGGTGGAAGGATCACCTGAGCCCAGTAAGTCAAGGCAGTGATGGCCGTGATTGTGCCACTGCACTCCAGCCTGGGCGACAGAGTGAGACTCCAATTAAAAAAAAAAAAAAAAAGGTACAAATGGCCAGTGAGCATGGGAAATGAGCCCTCTCACTCCTAAGTTAGGTTCAAAACATGAATGGGATGTCATCTTTTATTTATCAGATTTGAGAGGATAATAAAGTCTAAGAACATACCATGTTAAAGAAGTAGGGAATTAACTAGTCTCATGCAAGCTAGTGGGACTGTAATTATTTAAAAAAAGCAATGTAACAGTATCTATCAAAACCTAAAATGTACTTATCATTTTATCCAGCAATTTAACTGGGAGAAATTTTTTTTTTTTTGAGTTGGAATCTCACTCTGTCACCCAGACTACAGTGCAGTGGCACGCTCCTGGCCACTGCAGCCTTGACTTGCTGGGCTCCGGTGATCCTTCTGCCTCAGCCTTCCAAGTAGCTGGAACTACAGGTGCATGCTACCATGCCTGGCTAGTTTTTAATTTATTGGAGAGACGAGGTCTCACCAAGTTGCCCAGGTGGGTCTCAAACCCGAGGGCTCAGGCAATCCACTCGCCTCGGCCTCCCCAAGTGCTGAGATTACAGGCTGAGCCACCAAGCCTGGCCAACTGGGAGAAATTTATCTACACAATACAAATGTAAAAAGACATTTGTGAGAAATGACAAACCTGAAAATAACTTAATTGCCCATCAGCCAGCGAGTAGGTAATGACATTAGAGCATCCACACTCTGGGATGGTGTGAGAAGGGAAAAGAATGAAATAGTAGTAAAGACAGGCCAACAAGACAAAGTGGTAAGACAAATGCTATGCTGGTGGAAGACGCATGATCCTACAGACCATCAAAACCTAAGACAGAACTGTATCTGGAAGGGATTGGGTGGATGGTGGCTCACCTGCTCCACATGGGGCTCCTTGGCAAAGGAGATCCTGGCGATGGAGTGGGATGCAATGCACAGCTCCTGTCCATTCACCTCACCCTCCTCCACCTCCACGATGCCTGCAAGGGAGAGGGGTTAGCTCACCTCAGCAGCTGCTCAGCCCTCAGCAGAGGCAGCTCTTCCTATCCTCACCTGCAATCAAAGATTCAACAGGAGACCTCACCTTTGAGACTATTAAGGTTACAGTACTTTTCCTCACCTGTACTTCACCTTGTGAATACTGAGGGAAGAGACACAACTCTTCTTATAGCAAAGGACAGGTGCTCTATGGAGGGTCACCCTCTCCAGAGGTGGCCTGGGCCCCAGCCCTCCCACCTCCATCCATCAAACAGGTCAGAAAGCCCCACCCCTGGGAGAAACTTTAGCCGAAGCTCCACCTCCAACACACAAAGAAGAGAATCGTGGGTGGAGACAGACATCCAGGAAATCAGACTCTTCTAGGCAAGCAGGCAAGGTCAAGGTCATGCATCTGTTTTTTAGTCATTTCTAATGAACAAACATGGCTGATGACCAATTCAGAATGATGCCACAGTGGGGCAAACTGGCCCACAGGGCTGGGTGGCTGCATTCCAATGAGTCCTATGCCCAAGAGGCACTTGCAGAGGCCCAGGTAAACCCCCAGTGTGACAGCCTGCACTCCACACCTGTGGAGTCCTATCTCCACCATTCCTAACAGCACATGCCATAGGCAGGGACACACCTGAGCCAACCTGCTTAGAACGCAAATAGCACCTTTCCTGTGGCCATCGCACTGGCCAGTACACCCACTGCACTGATCAGTACACCCACTGCCTCGCCCAGGCTCTGGGCCTCACCTGTGTTCTGGGCACTGACGAAGGCCACCTTGTTGGTATCGGGTTTGAGGCGGATGAAGCCACACTCTCTGTGCATCGGTTTGCGTGTGTCCGGGTGGAAGGAGTTGAACCTGGACAGGAAGTCGGGGGATAGGAAGCCTAGGTACTAGTCCTCTGTGACAAATATCTCCGCGACAGTGCAGGGGAAGGTATGGGCTGTGACCGTGGTGCCAGAACTGTCCAATCTGCCCGTGAGTTAGCTGCTCTGGGCACCCTTGCCCCTCCTTGCCACTTTGGCTGTATCTGTCTTACCCACTGACCATCATGTCCTGAGACTATTAAGACTTATTAACATTTGTCGTTAATAATCCCAGGGTACATCCTTTCCTCTAGGCCCTTCTGGCTGGAGCACCTCACATAGTTCTCTAAGCACCCCATACAGTAAATCTACCCATTCAGGCTGGAGTGCAGTGGCACAATCATGGCTCACCGCAGCTTCGACCTCCTGGGCTCAAGTGATCCTTCCACCTCAGTCTCCAAAGTAGCGGGACTACAGGTGCACGCTACCACACCCAGCTTATATTTTGATTTTTTTTTTTTGGGTGGAGACAAGGTTTTGCTATGTTGCCCAGGTTGGTCTTGAACTCCTAGGCTCAGCCTGCCAAGGTGCTGGGATTATAGGCATGAGCCACGCACCAGGACAACTTTCATCTTTTGATACATTCTTGAGTAAGAGTCCAATCAATTCATGATAAGAAACAAAACAGGTATTGAATTAAGGTAAAGTTTCTAATCTATCTTTGTCATTAGTGTAAATTCACGATGGTTATATAAGATGCCTGCATCTTGAGCTGAATATACAAACCCATAACTGAAAGACTAACTTATTTATCATTTCACCAACATTCTGAGTTGCTGCAGGGAATCTATCTATACAGTTCTTAGAGATAAACTTCTGATAGATTAGTGATACTGCTGCTCACTAACATAACCCTGAAAAAACAACTTTATGTTATAAAACCACACAGCCAGGCACAGTGGCTCACACCTGTAATCTCAGTACTTTGGGATACTGAGGCAGGAAGACTGCTCGAGCCCAGGAGTTGGAGATTAGCCTGGGCAACACAGTGAGACATTGCCTCTACAAAAAAATAAAAAAAATTAGTGGGCGTAGTGGCACATGCTTGTAGTCCCAACTACTCAGAATGTTGAGATGGAAGGCTCACCTGAGTCCATGAGGATGAGGCTGCCGTGAGCTGTGATTATTGTGAGCATGTCACTGCACTCCAGCCTGGGTGACATAGTGAGACCCCGACTCAAAAAAAAAAAAAAGATTAAAAGTTAAAATAAAATATAAAAAGGTAAG
>CAUYQG010210355.1:0-13987 GCA_963574415.1 Tarsius wallacei
AGCACAGGGTCCAAGATGGAAGGGAAGCAGGGAGCCATCACGGCAAACCCAGGTGAAACCCAGCTCCCAGGCAGTGCTTCCTTGGGGGCTTTGCAGGTCCTACCCAAGCCTTCTGAGACCTTGAACATGCTGTGACTGGCGGCCCCCAAGGAAGCACTGCCTGGGAGCTGGGTTTCACCTGGGTTTGCCGTGATGGCTCCCTGCTTCCCTTCCATCTTGGACCCTGTGCTCAAGGTAAAGGGAAATCCTTGGAGCTGGGGACTGCTGAAGCCCTGCGTGTGCTGCAATTCTGGGATATCAAGCAGTTCTCCTTGGGCAACCCCCAACAAACGCTGGCGGACAGACTGACAGCAGTGGGGACCACATGGATAGTATTGCAGGCTGCAGCCTGGTGTCACCTGAGTCCCTGGGCCAGCCCTGTGTGCCTCAAGCCTGTGACACTGGGAACTAAACCTTGGGCACCGTGGGCTGGGTAATGCCCCAGACTTGGAGCTCTCCTCCCTGACCCCTTCCCTTACCACCCCCAATTAAGGTCCCAAAGCAGTGCTGGGGCTCTGCTCCTCCCAGATCCGGCTCTGATCCCACCTCCTTGGAGTAGCTATGGTCCAAGCCTTGCCCAGGCAATGCATACCTTCAAGGACTGCTCATTATAGTGCATGAGGTAGGCCACGATGGCCGCACAGCTGCGACTGATACCTCGAGTGGAAAAGATCAGAATGACAGAGCCGAGCTCAAGGTGAATTTCTGCAAAAAGAAGAGAGGGTGGGGGGAATCATGCATGGCTCTCCTTCCTGCAGGCCGGGGTTGCTGTCAGACACTGACTTCAGTGGGCCTGTGGCCCGAGGGGAAGTTCAGATCCAGCATGCCGGCCCTAGGCAAGTCACATGACTCCTCCAGGACACCGTTTCACTGTCTGGCACACGAGAGGTTCCTAGACCTGGCTGGAAGTTCGAGAGAATCATGCCAGCACTTTCAGCCTGGACTTTTCCTGGCCTCTATGCTTCTAGTTCCGGAAGCTTGCCTCCAGTTTGCCTCCCAGGGATGACAGGATCATTCCCCAAGAACACTCAGGTGCAGATAGAGGCAGTGTAGCCTGGTTGCAAATCCTGGCCCTGCCATTCACTGGTTGTGGGGCTTGGGCAAATGACTTTAAGCCACAGTTTTCTCATCTGGAAAATGGGATAACAGTATACCACTTACCCCACAGGGCTTGGTTTTTTTCTCTGCTTAGCCAAGTGCCTGACACAGAAATATCAGCATCATCACATAACCCCTGAGGCCATGAGTCTCATCCACCGGGGGTAGGGAAGGAAATCTAAGTCAGCATCCTAGGCTGGTCTGGTAACCCTTAAGAACCAAAGATAAATACCAAGTGCGAAATCATAGACTGCTAGGGCAGGAGGAGGACCCAGAGGTGATTAAGTCCAGTTGCCTCATCATACAGTGAAATAAACTGAGGCACCGATCAATTAAGGGCTGGCCCAGAGTTCCCCAGTGAGGTGAAGCTGGAGAGGGGCCTCTTTGGGCCACAAGGCTCCGATGTCTCACAGTGGAACACACGGGAAGTCTCAGTCTCAGATCCTAGCCAAGGAACAGCTGTAACCTCCTAGATAAACAAGACGGCCTGGGTCAAAACGCCATGCCCCAGCCCCTTGTGCAGCCCCTCAGGCTGTGGCTATGCGATGCCAGGCAGGCTCACAGAGTGGGGCCTCTGACCTGACTCAGCCTTGCTCTCTTCAGGGGTCTTGCTCTCCTTAGGCAGTCCTGAGTCCTGGCAATGACTGCAAACTCCACCCCAATGAGTTAAGTAACTGGGGGGCATCACTCATGCCTGGTGGGAAGACAGAGGGGGACTGGGCGCACACATTGAGAATCGTGGAAGTCAGAGCCAAAAGGGCTTTGGAGTCTTCTGCCCGCCCCCGCCCCCCGCCCCGCTGATCAGGGATGGGGGCTGGGATGGAGCGAGGTTCACCTCTGATCCCCAGAGCCCAGCCAGAAGCAGGCCTCCATGAGCGTGTGCACCCATGATTAGCCAGCATCCTCATTTTTCAGCAGGCCCACAAGGCACAGCCATCTAGCTGGGCCAGAACACAGAATGCTCAACCCACAATCTGGTACTTTTCTTGGGTCCCGTGCCCCACGGTAAACATCATGGTTGCTCATGTCACTGAGTGCTCCTGAGAAGCCAGACCTGTCCTGGGGCTCGTCCACGCCGGCCAGGTGTGTGTTGGGCTCGGAGCATGGGGAATCCCAATCAGGACCTGGCAGGTAGAGGAGGTGCCACGGCCCTTCTGCTTTCTAGACACAGGCCGGTTGCTACTGGTCAGGGAACGCTCCTTACCCATGAAGTGACAGAGGTGGCGTAAGTAGGGAGAAATTTTGGCTTCTGGGGAATCTTCTATCGGGATGTGCAGAAGCTTGTCTGGGTCACCTGCAAAACTAAACAGAAGGACATTTGGGAAACTGGGCAGACACACACACAGCCACACTGTCGTGTCCCTTGTTCACAGAAGCGGGACCACAGGGGAGGATGCTAGGCAGCACCGAGAAGGGTAATGTGCACAAGTAACTGAACCATTCTCAGAGAGAAGTCACCTATCTCATAAGGGTATGTGCAGACCGAGGGGAGTGATCTATGTAAAGCGTCTAGCAATGTTTGATACATGGTATGATACAGGTGACAGTGTTATTACTGTTAACCAAAAACATGATACCTTCCTAGACTATGGTCCAGATAATCACACGAGGGTGGGAAAGCATATTTAATGACCTTGGAGAACAAGCTCGCTCTTCTCCTCAAATGGGGAGAGCAAGGCAAGAGTGATGGAGACGGTGGGGTGCTGTTTCAGATGGAACGATCAGGGAAGGATTGCTTGAAGGGCAGGGGCTACAGGAGGTGAGGGAACAAGCCAGGCAGCTCTCTGGGGGGAAAGTGTTCCAGGCAAAGGAGAATGCAAGTGCAAAGGTTCTGAGAGCCTGTGTGTTTAGTGTGTTTCAGAAACCACAGGGAGGTCAGAATGGCCAGGGCTCTTTGAGCAAGGGGGAGAGAAGAGGACAATGAGGTGGAGGGTGTGGTTAATGAGAGGGTGCCTGCAAGGAGCTTGGCACAATGGCTGGCATGCGGCCAACACTTGATAAATGTTATTTATGGAGACTGTGGTCTACTGGGGACATTCAGCAATGCACAGATCACTGCGGCATGCAGAAAGTTGCAGTAGATTAAAAACCAAAAATAGGCTGGTTTGGTTTCTCATAAGCACTTGCTGTGACAAATACAAGCATGAGTCTCCCATCCATCACTCCATTCCCATTCATCCGTCTATCCGTCCGTCCCTCTGTCCATCCCCATCCATCCTCCATCCATCCAACCATCATCCATCCATCCCTTCGTCTTTCCTTCCCTTCCTCCCTCCATCCATCCCCATCCGTTCCTCCATCTTTTCAGGCAGTCACTCAACGTCTCTGTGTGCCAGACCTTGGGCTGGACCCTAGTGGACACAAGATGAATCACAGAAGGCTCCTCCCAGCTTCCAGGAGGTTCCCAGTCTGACACATAGACAAATGCCCATGGTCCAATTGGCTAGGGGTTGGGATGAAAACCTACACATAATACTGGGGAGGAGGAGCAGAGAGAAGTCAGGATGCTGGGGAAAGTTTCACAATGAAGAAAGCATACGGAAGAAGGAGCTTGAAGGATACACGGTCAATATATAAAAATCAGTTGGATTTCTAGCAACAGACAATCATAAATTGAAATTTTGCATGCCGGGCTCGGTGTCTCAGCCTGTAATCCCGCACCTTGGGAGGCTGAGGTGAGTGGATTGCCTGAGCCCGCGGGTTCGAGACCCACCTGGGCAGGCGAAACCTCATCTCTACAATAAATCAAAAAAAAAAAAAAATTAGCTGGGCGTGGTAGCACACGCCTGTAGTTCCAGCTACTTGGAAGGCTGAGGCGGAAGGATTGCCAGAGCCCAGCAGGTCGATAACAATATGACTACTCCAGAGGGTGCTTTTAATTGTCCTAATCTAGAATATCTTTTTCCATCCTCTTATTTTTAACTTATCTTTATTTCCTTTTTTTTTTTTTTTTTTTGAGTTGGAGTATCACTATTTAAGAATTGCGTGCAGTTGCCGCTCCCGGCCACCACAGACTCGACCTGCCGGGCTCCGGCGATCCTTCTGCCTCAGCCTTCCGGTAGCTGAACTACAGACGCGTGCTACCACGCCCGACTAATTTTTTTGATTTATTGTAGAGATGAGGTCTCACCAAGTTGCCCAGGTGGGTCTCAAAACCACAGGCTCAGGCAATCCACTCACCTCAGCCTCCCAAGGCGTGGGATTACAGGCTGAGCCACCGAGCCCGGCAACTTATCTTTATTTCTAAAGTGCATCTGTTATAGGCAACTTACAATCTTTAATTTTAATTGGCATATTTAGACTATTTGTACTTAATGTGATTATGGATATGACAGAGTTTAAATATATTGTCTTGCTATTTGTTTCCTACTGATCTTCTCTCTTCTTTGTTCCCATTTTTCTCATTTGCTCTCTTCTTTTAGATTATTTTTTATGATTCCATTTTATCTCCTTTGTTCCTCAATTATATCTTTTTATTTTTGTTTTGTTTTTCAGCAGTTGCTTCAGAGTATCATTTTTTTTTTTTTTTTTTTGCCTGAAAGACTCTTTCAGCATTTTTTGTAGTACAAGTCTATTGATAACAAAATTTTTCAGCTTTCATATACTTGACAAAATATTTGCTTTGCCTTCATTCTTGAAAGGTATTTTAGCTGGTTGTATATTTCTAGGTTGGCAGATACTTTTCTCAATACTTCACCGTCTTCTCGATTTCATTGTTTCCAACGTGAAATCTGCTACCAGTCTTGTATTTGTTCCTTGGTACATAATACATCTTTTTTCTCTAGCTGCTTTTAAGATTTTTTCTCTTCAACAGTGATGTTAAGCAGTGCAATATGATGTGCCTTGCTGTATTTTACTTCATGTTTATTGTGCTTGGGTTCTGTTGAGATTCTGGGAGCCAGGCATTTACAAGTTTTATCAAATGTGGAAAATTGTTGTCCATGATTGTTTTCAAATATGTTATCTATCGCCCTACTTCCCTCTTCTTTGGAAACTTTAATTACACATAGTTTAGACCACTTAAAACTGTTTCAAGCTCACTAAAATTCTGCTAATTTTATTTTATGGTCTTTTTCTTCCCTGGGCTTCACTTTTGATGCTTTCTATTGCTATGCCTTCGTATTCACCAATTTCTTCTTCTGTAGTGTTCAATCTGCTGTTAAGACCATACAGTGTATTTTTCATCTCAGATAATATTTTCCATCCCCAGTCGAGGGCTAATGTTTCCTCATTCGTGAGGCAATACTGTCCTGAGTTCTCTATCTGATGCCTTGTATATTATGAGTTCTGTCCACTCTGACTTGAAACACAAGCTACTCTTGGCTCCACATAATCTTTGGGGATTATGCTGCCTGTTCCTTTCTGTTGGTTTTTCCTTGGCCTCGACATAGGTGAAATCCCCTGTAATGTCCAGAGATCTCTGTTTGCAGCTCCGTTCTTTATGCAGGTCTCTCTTGCAAACTCTAGCCCATTTGACTTCTCTGAACTCTCAACTCCGCAGCCTTAATTCAGGAAGAATGGCAGAATTGGTTTGGGCCCCTCCCTGTACTATGAACTGCAAATCATCTCCAGGCAATAACTTGGATTAATTGTGGGCTCATCTTGATTTTTTTCCATCTCTCAGGAATCACTGCCATGTGCTATCTGTCTGAAAAGCCATTGTCTGAAAAGCCTTGTTTTAGATGTTTTGTCTGGGTTGTTTTGATTGTGTAAGGTGGGACTGTAAACCTGGTCTCTGTTACTTCATCAAAGCCAAAATTTTTCATTTACATTCTTGAAGAATATTATTCTGAGTATAAAATTGTAGGTTGGCAGTTATTTTCTTTCAGTGCTTTAAGATTGTATCAGTCATTTATCACTCTAAAATACCCTAAAACTTGTGACTTAAAACAACAAATGTTGTTATCTATCCATTTCTATGGGTCAGGAATCTGGTTGTGGCTTAGTTGAGTACCATTAGCTGAAAATCTCTCATGAGGTTACAATCAAGCTGTTGGCCAAGTTTCAGCCCGTCTCACTGGAAGGGTCAATTGGAGGAGGAGCTGACTCCAAGCTATCTCACATTGTTATTGTCAGAATTCAGTTCCTTACAGCCTTTTTTACTGAGGGCCTCGGTCCTCACTAGCTATTATCCAGAGGTCTCCCTCTGTTTCTTGCCACGTGAACCAGTCCGTAGGGCAGCTTACAACATGCTAGTTAACTTCCTTCAGAGTGAACAAGCAAGAGAGCAAGACAGAAGCCAAAGTTTTTCTGTATCCTAATTTCAGAAACGGCAGCCCATCACTTCTACTTTATAATATTCATTACAGGCACATCAGTAAGTCCGGCCCACACTTAATGGTGTGAAG
This sequence comes from Tarsius wallacei, assembly GCA_963574415.1. Classification (NCBI taxonomy): domain Eukaryota; kingdom Metazoa; phylum Chordata; class Mammalia; order Primates; family Tarsiidae; genus Tarsius; species Tarsius wallacei. The sequence goes on from CAUYQG010210355.1 coordinate 6,486, forward strand.
ACCAGAAGGTGGGGAATCACCTAAAAGGCTACCAACCACAAAGATATATTCCATTTTCTTCTGGTTTCAGTTATTTCTGTTGTGAAGTCAGCTGCCAGTCTAATTGCTCCTTTGAAAGTAATCACTGTCTTTTTTTCTTTGGTGCTTTTAATATGTCCCCTGTTTCTTTGGTCTTCAGTGTCTTCACTATGTGCTTAGATGTGATTTTCTTTAGATTTAACCTGCTTGGAATTCATAAGGTTTCTTGAATCTCTGGCTTTATGTACTTCATCAATTTTGCAAAGTTCTCAGCCATTATCTTTTCAGATATTACGTCTACCCCATTCTTTCTCTCTAGAATCAGCAGACACCCCTCATGAGAAAGAAACTCCAAGTTCTGGCCTCACCTCTCTTTTCTTTCTTCTCCCAGATATTGGCAACGAAATCTTCACTGTTTTGTCTACTTTCCAACTCATAAAGCAGAGGAAAATCTTATATTTGCGCCAACTCTTCTAGTTGTTCTTGCTATAAGGCTGGTCTGAATCACCTTGTCCTCATTCATCACAAACTATTTCACCCTTCATGTGAATTTTAATATCAAATTCTCTAGTTATACACACATAGGTCACTTCTTGATTGAGAGCTCTTTGAATCTATAGATTAATTCAGAAAGAACTGATATTATCACAATATCAGGCTTAACTATCAAGAAATTATTTCCCTCTGCCCATACCTTTTAAAAATCTCTTTCTTTCTTTCTTTTTTTTTTTTTTACATTGGACTAGCATATCTCTTGTTAGGGCTATTCCTAGGAATCTTATCATTTTTTTCTTCATATTGTAAATTAGATCTTTTCTCTTTTCCAGATTGCGTATATCTTTCTAAAATTCTTGGGACCAGAAGTGTTTCAGATTTTGAACGGTTTCAGATTTTAGAATAGTTGCATTATACTTACCAGCTGAATATCCCTAATTCAAGAATCCAAAACGCTCCAATGAACATTTTTTTTAAGCATCATATCAATGCTCAAAAAGTTTCAGATTTTGAAGCATTTTGGATTTTGGGTTTTCATATCAGAGATACGCAAGCTATACTGATTATTGTTTTTATATCCATGAATAAAATTTATTGATTTTATATAGTATTTTTTGTTACTAGACACTTTGCTAAATCCTTCTTTCCATAAATTCTCCCTGAAGTCAGCCTTTATTAACTTTGAGTAGGAAGTAGAGGTAGAGAGAGGTGCATAGTGCTGGGCCTTGGTGACAAGGGTTGAACACAGCCGGGAAGACAGAGACTGACAAGCCAGGCAGTGCAGGGCTTTCCTGCGCACTGAAAGATAATGAGTGTGTGTGTGTGTGTGTGTGTGTGTGTGTGTATCTCCCTGGCACCAGGGCAAATGCTCCAGCCCTCTGAGCATGTCTCAGAGGGCCTGAGACAGGCAAAAGTCAGTAGCACGGGATATTTTATACTATAATGTTAACTACCAGGAAAACATTACTTTTGGTGAGATTTTAAAGGCAAGTATGGGGTCTTAGTCAGGGGGAGAGGATGCCAAGGCCAGTCAAGGAAATAGTCTGCAGGCTAGGAACAGGCTGAAGATCAGTGCTGATCCTCCTCTTGTGCATACTGATTTCTAAAAGCCCTTCCAACTCTATAAATGCATGTGCTAGAAAGTTTATATAAATAAATGATACTTAACCTAAAAAAATAGCTTCTCCTTTACTTACAAGGGCCCCACCTCCATGGAGACATTGACATGTGCTTTTATCTTCAAATCCTTCTGAATTTTAGGGTCACAGGCTTGACTGAAATTGCCCAAGAAGATCTTGCCTGGCATTATTTCAATAGGGTATGGCTGAAATGCATCCAGTTCCTGAAGTGGGGAAGGAAAAATGCAGCTAAGAGTATGTTCCCTAAGGAAGAAAGCATTTTCATTGCTTCTTGAAATACCAATCAGCAAACAAGCTTAAAAGGACACCGACTGCACCAGAGGTCAAGATTTTTAAAAGATTGGCAAAAAATAACATTGATGAGGAGTTAGAGGGCTGGCCATAACAGGACCAAACCATGGCATCATGGTGCAGAATGCTGGGTCTCAACACCAATGTCCACTTCCCTCCCTAGCACCTGCTTGCACTTGGCCAACTGCATAGAAGTTGGTGTCAAGGGCCCTATGGCCCAGAACTGTAACAACCCAGGGTGTGTCCAGTGGGGTGTGGGGTGGGATGGGGAGGAACAGCCCTCTTATTAAACTTGGAGGCCACCAGAATTTAAACACCATTACAAAAAAGCAATAAAACTCTTCACACAGAGCCTATGTGCCACTAGGAAATGAATTCTGATGAAGGGATCAAACGTGTAGAGAAGATTCCTGAATTCCAGGTCCAAAATTATAATGAAAGCTTTGGTTTCTTTGACATACAAAGAAACAAAGGGAAGGACTATTTCTACATCTCCCAAAGCATGTTCTAAGAAACACTGGTCCTCACAATGCACTATGAAGAAAGGGTTCAGAAACCAAGCACAGTTGGCTCTCCACATCCATGGGTTCAACCAAACTCACGTTGGAAATATTTGGAAGAAGAAAAAGGATACTGAACACACACAGGCTTTATAACAACTACTTACATCGTATTTACATTGCATTCAGTATCATAAGTCATCTCGAGATTATTTAAAGCATATAGGAGGATGTGCATGGGTTATATGCAAATACACACCATTTTATATCGGGGACTTGAGTATCCATGGATTTTGGTATCTGTGGGGGGTCCTAGACCCATCCCCCACAAATACTGTAGAATGTGCATATGAGAAGCCATAACTCTGATATCCTTCTCTCAGAAACAAGGTGTACGTTAGCAACCAAAGGTTCAAAGAAGCCTGGCAGTAGAGAAACTCACTCGCCCTGGATAGCTTGATGTTTCTCTGATTAGACACCACTTTCTCCATCAGAACTCCCTGGGAAATGCTGACCTATGTCATTTCAAAGATCAAAACCCGCTCCAAAGTCCTCTGGCTCCAAGTCTGACTCAGAAATAACATATTAAATATCTCAGGCTACTACACTGTCCGCGGCAGCCCTTCAGAGCCATCTGGACTCCACATCTCACCTCCCCTCCCCACCACGATGAACCCACTGCAAGCCCACATCCTTCCCAAACCGCCATCCTCAAACACCTTTAGCCAAGAGCAGACACCATACTGAGCCAATCCTGTAGTCTGCGACACAGGGATGCGTCGCCCTGCCACCTGCAGGCAGGCCCGCTGCTTGCAGAATTGGCTCAAAGCTTACCCCAGGGTGCAGGCTGCCTCCACCTGGGACCATCAGCTTGCTGGAGCTGAATGAAAGCCCCCTTTCAAGGTCTACTTGAAAAAAGGACTCACAAAAAATCCATAAGCACTCCATCAACTCGCTGCTGCTTTGAAATCAGTTTCCTTTTCTGTGGTTGTGTGGGTTTGGCTGGAAGGAGCGTGTGGTATGAATAAAAAGCACACTGTACCATAAAGAGCAAGCACATGTCAGTGCTAAGTGACACAACACACACACAAAAAATAGGTATCTCGCTGGGTGCAGAGGCTCACACTGTAATCCCAGCGTTTTGGGAGGCTGGGGCAGGAGGATGGCTTGAGGCTAGGAGTTCAGGACCATCCTGGGCAACCAGCCTGGACAACACAGCAAGACCCAGTCTACACAAAAAAAGAACAAATTTTTTAAAATTAGCCAGGCATGGTGGCATGCACCTGTAGTCCGAGCTACTCAGGAAGGCTGAGGCCAGAGAATCACTCGAGCTCAGGCTTTTGAAGCTTCAGTGAGCTGTAACTGTGCCACTGCACTCCAGCCTGGGCAACAAAGCTATCACAAATAAACACGGCCAAACTGAGCCCACTGTCTTCCTTCAAAACCACCTCCTCCTCTCACCACAACCTGTGTTCCCTATCCCAATGAACCATACCACTCCCCCCCTGTCATTTACCCCTAAAACCAGGGCAACATCCCAGTCTTCTCTCTCTCCTATCCTCATGTCTGATCCATGTCACCTCCTCAATATTTCTTGAATCTGTCCTCTCCTTTCCATTCGCCCTCCTAGCAGGGCTCCCCAGATCCATGCATTAATCTGCTCCCCACACTGCAATCCAAATTGACCTTTCTAAAGTGCAATCTTCTAGCCTGGGCAACCTAATGAGATCCTGTCTCTCCAAAAAAAAAAAAAATTAAATCAGCCAGGCATGGTGGTGTGCACCTACAGTCCCAGCTACACAGGAGGCTGAAAGAGAGGATCACTGGAGCCCAGGAGTTGGAGGCTGCAGTAAGCCATTGATTGTATCACTACACTCTGGTCTGGTGACAGAATGAGACCCTATCTCTAAAAAAAATTAAAAAGTGCAATCAGACTGCACCACCCCTTAACCTAAAACTGCTCAGGGCTCACCATCATCTACCTCTAGTAGTAGAGTTCAAACACGTCTTCATCACAGAATCTCTTTAACTCACAGGGAATTCTTACTTAGAGAAGGCCATCTATAAGGTGGAGGAAATCATGGCTGGGCTCGGTGGCTCGGCCTGTAATCCCAGCACTTTGGGAGGCTGAGGCAAGTGGATTGACTGAGCCCATGGGTTTGAGACCAGCCTGGGCAACTTGGCGAGACCTTGTCTCTACAATAAAAAATAAAAAACTAGCTGGGCACGGTAGCACACACCTGTAGTTCCAATGACTTGGAAGGTTGAGGTGGAAGGATTGCCGGAGCCCGGGAGGTCGACACGGGGGTCGCCATGAGCGTGCCACTGCACTCCAGCCTGGGCGACGGAGTGAGACCCCAAATCAAAAAAATAAAATAAAATAAAATGGAGGAAATTATAATTCTCTCTGTCTAAAGCAGGGAGGCAGTTCCAGAGCCCAAGTGCTGGACCTCCATCCCCCACAGAAAGAAGCTCCTTGGGGAGCAGTCAGGATACCCTGGCTTTACAGTACACGCGATCACATGGCAGGAGGGGAGTGAAGCCTTTGTTCTTGTTCCTGAATGGGTGGCAAACGTCCCCACAGCAGGGAGAGACAAATGCTAGGTACCTTCATATCAAAGACAGGCGCAGACAAGCAGGGCTACCACTCGCCCCAATCAGCCCTCCTGGGTACTATCGGCCACAACTTTCCCCCCCTTCCGAATCTGCTAAAACTGGGGCAAAGACATGTCACAGGTCTATACATACGTCAAAACTAACTACACTGGACATTTAAAATACGTGCAACTCATTGTATGTCAATTTTACCTTACTAAAGCTTTAGAAACAACAGGGCAGTGGGGAGTTAGCAGTGTAAGGTTTGCAGAAAAGAACTTACTCTCTCCTCTTACAAAGCCATAAGGGGCACTCCTCCAGGAGCCAGGAGGCATGCCTGGCAGGACGGGGAGATTGGTCATGCACCGAATGAGCTGAAATTCATAGTGCTCTTATCTCCGTGGAAGAAGGGGAGGAAGTCCTGGGAGAGCTTGACGTGTACACCCCGGAGTCGAGAACACGTGTGACCTCAGACACGAGTCCCTGCCCTACGCAGGGTCACTCTGGGATTCAGGGGAATGAGTGTGGCTATGGTGGTGGGGCTGAGGAGGGCTGGGAGGGCTGGGGAGTATGGACTGCTAAGAGAAGGGGAGAGAGTTGCAGGTTCACCTGCCAGGGGCTAAAGGGAGTCACCACTGGCTGCTCTCTCTGGGAAATCCTCAGCCACAGAAGGTGCCAGGGAGAGAGGCTGAACCCGGCCCCCAGGAAACCCAGCTGCAGAGAGAGGCCCCGGCAGTTCACAGAGCCAGGCTGGGCCGGAACGAAGCAGGTACTTCCCCACCACGAACATGCAGCCAGTCGCACAGATAGGCCTGACACCAAAGAGGCTCTGCCTGGAGAGAGGAGGAGAGGAAATGTCCCCAAAGCGAGCTCCCATCCCTCCCCACTCCCAGCTCCCCACAAACCCGAGGCTGCTCAGCTCTGGGCATGGGAGGAGATAGGGCTTGATTCAGATTTGAGATTGAAATGTCAAACTGCCCTGGCTTGTACGAGAGTATTTCTACTTCCTTTATTTAAAATTACATCAAAAATAGAAATAGTATAACAGGCCCCTCTATCCGTCAACCAGCTTCAAGCATTGTCAACTCATGGCCAAGTTTGTTCCATCTTATACCTCCACCAACTCTCCACCCCACCCCATGTTGTTTGGAAGGAAATTCCAGATATCACATCATTTCACCCATAAATATTTCAGACTGTGTCTCTAAAAGATAGGGACTTGCACTTTTTAGAAAATAACCATAATCATGTCATTGCAACCTTTTAAAAGCAACAAGTCCTTAAATAGCCTGTGCATATTCACACTTGCCCAATCATTTTATACTATACTTTAGATAATTTAGATTACATGTGTTTTATAACCGAAAGTGGCCAGAAAGTATGGCATTTGCCCAAGATGTTACTAAAGGCAGCAGAAGGCAATGGATAGAAAGAAGTGAAACAGCTTCATGTCTACATTCCATTGTGCTCACACTCCGCAAGAAACCAGACACATTTGGACACAACCCCCTCCAGGGACGGCCCCTGTCTGCAGATCACTGCACGCCAGTGCTTGCCTTATACACCTTCGCCCAGTTCTCTTTCTTGCAAGCTCGTCATCCTTCAGCTTTGGCGCCAGGAAGCTAAGTACCCCTCCTCTGGGCACCAGATGCCTGGGCATCCCTCAGCCATAGTCCACATTGCAACCATTGCCTTCTCTGTAGACAAAGAGCTCCCTATGGGCAGGGACTGTTGTCTCACCCTATTTTGTATCCCATGGGTACAGCTAGGGTTTGTGGAACCAGACAGCCAAGAATGGAGAGGTGGTCTCAAGCCATGATGCCCCTGTCTGTCTGACTTGGAATACAGTCCACCTTTCAGAACTCCCCTGGGGTGTCCTGTCCTCTGCACAGGCCCCGTCTCTGGCCTTTGCTCTAACCTGACAGCTCTGAATCCATCATAAAGAACTGGACTTTTTGCTGTCCCACATTCACTTCTGCCGCCCTCGCTCTGTGTCCTCTGTCCCTTCCTCTTATTTTCCCTCCTCTGCCCCCAACCCCTCAGTCTGCAGGCCCATGCTTCCCTGAGCCTGCCTGTGCCCTGCACCCTGCCGTACCTGGGGCATCCAGATGATCTTCTGGGTCCGGAAGAAGTGGTACATGGCTGAGAAGCGCTCATAGCCCCCTCTCAGGATGGAGATGGGGCGGTAGGTGAGTTGGGCCAGGATCCTGCCATACTCAACGGCAGCTCCCGGCACCAGATCTAAAGGTGGAGACCAAAAGATGGACATCCCCCGTGTGCTCGCCATTTGGGTAGCACTGGAGTGGATGGCCACTTTCTTCTGAAAAGCGATTATTCAGACAGCTGAGGCAAGTATGAAGATGAATGTTACCATTAAAATTTTAAAAGCAACTTAATCACCAAGTTGATCTTTTTTTCTGTAAACTCTGAGATACATACACATACATATAGACATACACCACAC
>CAUYQG010210360.1:0-33794 GCA_963574415.1 Tarsius wallacei
TAACAAAATGGCTACTCTAAAATCTTATATTCTATATATCTATACTAAACTCAAACCTATGATTCTAATACAAAAAGGCTTGTAATATGTGAGGCTCTCGAAAGTGACCTGAGTTGGAATTATACTTATGTAATGGCCAAGAACGCAGTCTGTGAGAACAGAAACAGTGAGCTTTCACAGTTAACCATGCCTGCTGTAGTCTCAGAGCGCCATGTTTAGATCATCAGAGTTGTTTCTGGTTAAATATGCTAAATATAGCGGGGAAGGTGATGGCGTCAACAGCTCTCGAACACGTTCTAACAGTCTTGAGGTCCTCGGCTTTCCCTGATTTCTAATGTTCAGTGAGCCTCCGTGGCCGGCTGCCTATAGAAGGGCTCCACTCACTCTGCCTTTCTCTGCAGTCTTCACTATCAATGCCTTTTTCTCTCAGCAGATCCACAGAGCTGAGTGATAGCACTGGAGCATCACCAACCCTTGGAGTGTCCACAGGCTTATGTTCTTTCATCCTGCTCACTGTCACAGAGACATACAAGTGGGATTGTGAGACTCTGAGCCTTCATCTGGGTGGGAAGTCAATTAGAAGACCACTGCTGAATTTGCATTGATTATAAGAGCCCATTTACCCAACTTTCTTCACATTTAAGGATGCAATTGAGCCCTGTAACATTTCTGTGCCACTGATTTATTTTTACCCCCTAAAATCATCTTTTTTTTTTTTTTAGCTGCTTACAAGATCAGAGTAGACTAGTGTCATACTACTGGGTAGAATCCTCTGAGGTTTCTAATCTACAAGGAATACCTCAGTTTCCTCACAATAAAGGAAACACAAAAAGACCCCCAAAGAGCCCAGCTAATTCAGTCTGCACCTACCAAGATTTTGCTGAGAACCTACTGTATGTAAGACATGGTGCAGGGCCCTTTGGCACCCACAAATTAATGTCTTATCCTTGCGCTATAGAACCTAGAGAGTTAGTATAGGTTCAGAACTAACACGAGTTACTAGCTGATACACAGTGTAAGAGAAAAATTAGATAAAGGGATATGAGAGAGAAGAGGCAAGATGGATTATTCTTTTTGACCTGGATGGGAAGATGAGGATACTGGAAGATACTGGAAGACTTCATGGAGGAAGTAGCATTTGCAAAGGGTCTTGGAAGTCGGGTAGGCAATGTGAAGAGGCAGGACAGGAGGATCAGAGAGCATTGTTTGGCAGTTAACACGACGATAACCAATGCTGGGTAACTTTAGCAGTAGCAAATGTGTTGGAAGGAGCTTGGAAGTTCCCATCAATAGGAAAGAACTCAGGCAGCATGGAGGCTGGAAGGCAGGCTCCACACAACCGCATGGTCAGGCTCAGGCAGCCACTGTGAGGATGTAACTCTATCCAAATCCATCCAGTTGTCCCTCTACTTAAGGTTCAAACTGCGAGGAGTAAAGCTTTGAGGGAGCTAGTGGCCTCATGGCTCAGAGAGATGTGGCTCCTAGTGACAGTCTCAGCCACCTATCCAATGACGAGAAGGAAAAGGAAATCAGGCACTGTCAGAAAAGGGCAAAGGGTGCCGGACATTTCAGAACTAACAAAAGTCCCAATCACAGGATAGACTAGGCCTTGACTAGCTAAGGAGCTTTTACTTGATCCATTAGAAACAGAAAATCCCTTTTTTTTTTCTTTTGTAGCTGAAGGACATGAATCAAGTTATATTCTCACATAATCTGGATAGTCTGAAAGCCCAGCATGTGTGAAGACCCTGGGGTGGGAGGGAGCACAGTATGGTGATACCCGGAATGGAAGGAAAGAAGGTCACAGAGGCTGGAGTGCAGCAGGGGAGAGGCTGTGGGTGGACTCAGGCCAGGCTGTGTCAGTCAGGGTCAGTCAGACAAGCAGGACCATTAGCACGGTGTAAGACAAGCAGTCGTAGGCACTGGTAAAATAGGATCAAGATGGCCGTCTCTCCTTCAGCTGAGCCTGAAAATACAGGACAGAGGGTCAGGACGGAATGATGGACACAAAGCAGGAGAGAGCCCAAGAGGAACAAGCTAGAATCTGCCTCTGTCTCTCACTGAAACCTGTATCGGCTTCTCCCATCTCCCAGTTAGAAATAAGCCTCAGCCAGCAGACTGTCATAACTAATATATGCATCAATGTTTGCCATATGAATGGTGCCTCTTCCACGGAGCCTGGAGACCCTTAAGCAGTTCACCACCTGCACAACCATTCACAGTCACCCACCCCCCCAACACACATTCGGTAAGACTGAGGCTAATTCTTGAAGCACTTTAAAAGCTGCACTGCTATCTCAGCACAATAGACATTGTACTAAGTGTACCGGACTTGGCACAATTTTCTTGAGGCAATAGTTTCCTGGAGAGCCACCCATAAGCCTGGCCCTAAACAGTAACCCTTGCATTCTTTCCAAATTTCTTTCCCTCTGGTCTGCTTCAGAGCCTAAAAGGGCAGCATTGCTCCACTGTTTAGCTCAGAGCATTGACAGCCCCTGTTGAAATACCGAAGTGTCCAGAGAGAAAGTGATATTGACAAGCTATTGTACTGAAGTTCCTAAGAGGGTCCTGAGAGGTTGGTAGCCAGGACATATAAATTTGAATCGGAGAAGAGGAAGGAGATAGAGAAGTGTTCAGGGCAGCTTACCCACTATATAGGTAGCTCAGGTACAAGACACTTGTCAGACAAGAGGTAGAAAAATGCTGAAGACAGATGTCCCACTTCACACTTTTTGCCATCAGTGGGTCCTGGCCAGAATGTGCCCTTTTGATGAATTTGTCATTGCAGAGATTCAGACACTCCTGCCTGGAATGGAAATTATATCAAGGATAGAAAAGTAATGTCCAAAGAAAATGTCAAAGACAAAAGTGAGTCTGCTCATGACAAAACAGGGGAACCCCGGGTCCCCGTTTGTAAAGCTGGCTGGGTATGTGGAAAAGGGATAGCAGGGAGACAACCCACAACTGGAGAAACACAAGTCATGATGGAGAAAGAACACTGAGAAAGCATCAAATCTCTTGAGGGGAGGCAGCATGGCAGACAAAATGCACTTAGCCTGCGGGTCTTGCACAAAACCAAGCTGTTGCCCCAAATTGAGAATGCACCTTTTGGATGGATTTGTTGTTCCTGGCTGGAGTGGAAAATTCCGTGCATGATGGCTCTGCCCTGAGTGAAGAGAAGTGGCCACATCGGCCATCTCTGTCCTCCCCTTCTCCCGGCTGTGTGTCGTCCTCTGATGTGCTTCCTGCCTCCTCCCATTTCCAGGATGTGTTGGAGATCACCCCATTCAGAGCTGAAGTTCCTGGCACCTGTGCTTGTGAAACCTAGGACATTAGCACAGGGTATGTTTCAATTTTATTCTTTGCCTTTCTTGGCAGAGCCCCTTCCAACAGCTTTAGACAAAAACAGTCAAGATGAAAGCATTTTGGAAGCACTTACACAGTAATCCTCGTGGACTTAGAAAACAGATCAGCTTTTCCTGAGGAGGTGACAAGCCACAGTGTGACCCATTAGCTGTTATCAAACCCTTCCTCAGAGCCTGGAGGGCTCTCCAACTCGAGCCAGGCCCCTTGAAAAATGCCCCTGAAAACCCTTGTCTAGAAGAAGCAGCTGCAACTACCTTGGGCATGACAATTTCTCATTCACGATGTGCTTTTCAGAAGACATTGCCAACCAGCGCCCTGCAATGGATCTTACTTGTGAATCAATGAACACAATTTCAATCTGTTTCTGCAGATGAAAATGTTAATAACTTTGCACTTTCTCCCTACATGGAAACACATATATATACACACTCACCTCTCCCAAGCCTAGTGCACATTAGATAATGAAAACAAACAGAAAATTCCTAGCAATACATTCTTGATACATTCTACATCTTCGCAGAAACTGTCATCACAAGTCTTTACTTGCCTACATATATCTAATAATTTTCTTTTTGAATTGCACAGGGAACCATCGGCAAATGATCACTTTTTGCTTGCAGAAGAAAGTCTAAATAGATTCTCTTTTTTTAAGGCTTACATCAGAAGCATAATGTTGATCAAGCTAAAAGCAACTAACACATTTTTTTCAGATGAGTGTGTGAAGCAGTCGACTTTTTTTGGAGTCATCAACGTTTAACAGTCAGGATAGAAAAGACAAGCAGGATGTCTAAAAGTAGGGAGGATGTGTTCCGAGATCAAAGTGTTTGCTGGAGCAATGTAATCTTTCATGAAAGTGAAACTTGTGACCCATTCAGGTCTGTCTTCCCAAGTTATTATAAAACTCCCAGTCTTCAGGGCCAAGTAAACTCAGTTATAAACACGTTATAAGTTCCTGGCATCTAGAGTGGACCCCTCCACACAGATGACACTGTCATTTTGCTTTTTCCTCTTGCTAACCTGTTCCCACGTGCTGCCATTTCCTTCTTCAAGGAAGCACCTCTGTCCTCTGGCTTCTCTCTCAACTAATGGTGGATGCATTACCTGGGCTCTAAGAATACTAAGCTTTATTTTTGTCTGACTAATTTTTTTCCTTGTACTTATTTCTCTGAACTTATTTGTTCTTTTGGCTTAGAAGTGGACATGCCCCTGGGATACATGTGTATTCACCCTGCTGACCTGTGGACTACTGTCACCCTTTCCAACAAGAGAGACCACAGTGTGTTTTTTTCCACTCTGATGCTGGCCCCATCCCCTGAAGATGGCTCGTGGAAACCACCAGTTCTCAGAGACCTGCTCTTCGTGTGAGCTCCCTAGAGTGAGTCTTGGACTCTGAGAACTTCATGAGTTCTCCAGCCCCACCCTGCCTTTAAGACCTTGCCCAGAGTAGGTGCTCTGGAAATATGTGATGAAGAAATGTGTAAAATTAGTCCACTTCTCTCACTGAGAGACAGTGAAACTTTGTCACACAAAGAGTTAGGGATGAAGATGGGAACAGGGCAGTGCTCTTTCTAAATCAATTTGTGAACAGAAATGACCTATATTTAATGGTCTCCAAATAACTGGAAAAATGGAATTCCAACTTTTATTCACAAATTGTAAAAGTCTGTAAATAACTGGTCAGACTTCCTGCTTCTTTATTTTAAATATGTTTTTCCTCTTAATATAAAAGTTCAGTACAGTCACATAAAAAATTGGAAACATGCAAGTAATAGAAAGAAGGAAAGAAATTCTACTATAAATTTAGAATCCAAAGAAAATTATTATCAACATCTTGATGCATTCAAATGTAATCTTTACCTTAATATGTTTTTTCTTATAAAATGCTTTTTTAAAACACAGTTGTAATCATTCTGTGAATTTGTGTACTTCATTTTTTAAAAAAATATTATGGTATTATTTCCCTTCCAGGCTCCCCTGTTATTATAAAATCTTTGTAAACAGAATTTATGTGGCTATATAATTTTTCAGGAAATTGATATAACAAAAACAAAAACATTCCTTATGTTTCAATTTTAGATTGTTTCCAAAACTACCTTATTATAAATATTATTGCTATGAATTTCTTAGTGGGAAAGGGAGTAAATTTTCATTTGGGGACATTTTTTTCTTAGGATGGATTCCCAGTAGTAGAAATACTGGATCAATATCAGGTTCATTTTAAAGGTTCAGATTGTATATTATTTATAATACATATTGCCAAATTGTTGCCCAAAAGGATAATATAAATTTATGTGGTTACTGGCAATATATGAGAGGCTATTTCATTTTACTTTGATGAACTTTTTTTTAATCACATAAAAATATTTCCAGCTACATGCCTGTAGTCCTAGCTAGTTGGGAGGCCAAGGCCAGAGTCTGAGACTACGGTGCACTATGATAGTACCTGTGACTAGCCACTGCATTCCAGCCTAGACACAGTCTCAAAATAAAGTAAATAAATAAATTTCTAATTTGTAAAGTAAAAATTGATCTTTTTTACTGTTTTAATTTCCATTTTCTCAATCCTTGGTGAAGTTGAATGTTTTCTCATTTAGAGCACTGGTCATATTTTTGTTATTTTAAAAATTTGTTTGAATGTGACCTTGCCCATTTATCTACTAGATATTAGTGTTTTTAAGTCAATTTGTATGAACCTTTATCTATTATAGATGTGATTATCATATTTTTTATAAATATATGTACTTTTCTAGTGTTTGCTTAATTTTTAAAGCTCTGTTGACATGCAATAAGATAAATTTTGACCTACACTATCCTTCCGCCTCAACCTTCCAAGTAGCTGGAACTATAGGCATGCACCACCACACCCAGCTAATTTTTAATTTATTGTAGAGATGAGGTCTTGCCAAATTGCCCAGGTTGGTCTCGAACCCACAGGCTCAGGGAATCCTCTCACTTCTGCCTCCCAAAGTCCTAGGATTATAGGTGTGAGCCACCACGTCTGGCCTCCACTTTTTAAAGGTTTGGGGTGTTTTTTGCGGGGAGGGTGTTGGTATTGATTTGTTTTCAGTTTCTTGGACATTCTGGACATTTGGCCTTTGTTGTATGCATAGTTTGTTTTATATATGTTAACTCAACCTTACATGATATTTATATTACTTTTTACATATTATTTTATTGAATTTGCTGAAATTTTGTTTAGAACATTTCCACTCATGTTCACAAGCGTATTGGTCTACAGTTTTCTTATAACATCTTTGTCTATATAGCTATAAGCGTAATGCTGACTTCATTGAATGGGTTGGGAAGCACGCTCTCATTTTAAATTTTCTGGAAAAGTTTGTGCAGCATTGTTATTATTAATTTATTTAATGTAGAATTCTCCAGTGAAGCCACATGGACATAAAGTTTTCCTTGTGGGAAGGTTGTAAACTATTTCTTTAACAGATATAGGACTATTAGATCATCGTCTATTTCTTCTCCTGCGAATGTTGATAGTTTGTGTCTTTCAAGGAATTTGTTTCTATTGACTAAGCTATTGAATTTATTGACATAAAATTGTTCATAAAAGTCCTTTATTGTTCTTTTAATATCTGTAAATTCTGTAGTGATATCACCCACCTTTCTTATTTCTGATATTGGTATTTTGTGTTTTCTTTTTTTTTTTTTTTCTGATCAGTATGGCTAGAGATGTTTCAATCTTATTGATCCTGTCAAATAACTAATTTTTGGTTTATTAATTTTCTTTATTGTTTTTCCAGTTTTTTATTCTATTTATTTCTGTTTTAATCTTTACTATCCCTTTCTTCATATTGTGGGTTTTATTTGCTCTTCTTCTTTTGCTAGTTTTCTAGGGTGAAAAATATGGTCATTGATTTGAGACCGTTCTTCTTTTCTCATGTGGGCATTTAATGCTATAACTTTACCCCTAAGTACCATTTAATGGCATCTCATAAAGATGTATTTGGATTATCATTCAGTTGAAACTACTTTTTAATTTCTCTCTTCAATTTCTTTTTAGCCAGTGATTTATTTAGAAGAATGTTATTGCTAAATATTTGGTGATTTTCCAGACATCTTTCTGTCATTGTTTTCTAATTTAATTCCATTTTGGTCAGAGAATATATTTTGTACTGATTTGAATTATTTTAATGTGTGGACATTTTTTATGGTCCAGAATATTGTAAATATAATTTATGCCCTTAAAAAAAGTATACTCTGCCATTGTTTGGTGGAATGTTCCATAAATGTCAATCAGATCAAGTTGAGATAGTGTTAGTAAAATATTCTATATTCTTAATGATTGTCTACTTCTTTGATCAACTAGTAGTAGGATTATATTCATATCTATTACTATCATTATAAATTTTTAAAATTTCTCTTTACATTTCCACTGGTTTTTCTCATATAAGTTGAAGTTCTGTTATTAAATACAAAAATATTTAATACCATTATGTCTCTTGATGAAGTGATACTTTTAAAATTATAAATTGACCTCCGTTATTTCTGATCAGATTCTTTGATCTTAAATCTACTTTGAGATTAATATAGTCACTTAAACTTTCTTTGGGTTAGTGTTTTCTTAGTATATATTTTCCATCTTTGTACTTTTAATCTCCTGTGTCCTTATATATAAAGTGTGTTTCTTATCTATTTATTTGTTTGTTTGTTTGTTTTGAGTTGGCGTCTCATTCTGTCACCCAGGCTGGAATGCAGTGGCAAGCTCACATTCACCACAGTCCCCACCTGCTGGGCTCAGGCAGCCTTTCCACCTCATCTTCCCAAGTAGCTGGAACCACAAGCACATACCCCACGCCCAGCTAATCTTTTGATTTATTGTAGAGACAAAGTTTCACCAAGTTGTCCAGGCTGGTCTCAAACCCCTGGGCTCAAGTGATCCTTCTGTCTCTACCTCCCAAATTGCTGGGATTACAGGCATGAGCCACTGCACCCGGCCAAAGTGTGTTTCTTATAGGCAGTATATCCAGTCTTACAATTTCTGCTTTTAATAGGGGTGTTAAGATTAGTTACATTTAATGTGCTCAGGTTTAAGGCTATCATCTTGCCATTTGCTCTCTATCCCTTCTGTTCCTTGCTCCTTTTCCTCCTTCCCCCGTTTTCTTGCCTTCTTTTGGATTAATTGAACATTTTGTTATTCCAATATCCCCTCAGGTAGTATTATACAACTTCACATATGTTATGAGACTATTTTCAGTAGAGTGTTTCCATTTCTCTCTTCCCAAGCTGTAGCTATTGTCATACATTTTGCTTTGACATACGTCACAAACCCACACTACATTGTTATTATTTTTGTTTACATAGTCAATTATTGCTTTAAAATGTTTTAAAACCAGAGAAAAATTACTTGATTGTGTAGTTACCATTTCCTATTCTCTTCATTTCTTTATGAAAATCTAAATTTCCATTTGGTATCATTTTTCTTCTGTCTGAAGACATTCTTTTAAGATTTTCTGTAGTAGTGTCTGCTACTGATGACTTTGCTCCACTTTTGCATATCTGGAAAAGTCTTTAATTGGTGAATTCCTTATGAAAGATATTTTTTATGGTACAGAACTCTAGGGTGACAGAGTTTTTTTCCAGCTTCATAAAGATGTTACTTTACTGTCTTCTCACTTTGTTTCTCACAAGAAATCTATTAGGATTTATATCTTTATTCCTCTCTATATAATGCATTTTCCTTCCCTCTGGCTGCTTTTAAGAGTTTTCTTATGTTTTTTAAAACAGTTTTTAAAACAATTTTTACATTTGAAAAATTTGATTATAATGTACCTTCATGCATTTTTTTTTTATGCTTCATGTGCTTGGGTTCTGTTGAACTTTTTGGATCCCCGGATTTATAGTTTTCATGAAATCAGAAAATGTTTTAGACATTATATCTTCAAATATCTCTTTCTGTTTCCCACTCCTGCTCTCCTTTGAGAATTCCAGTCCCAGTTATATTAGGTTTCTAAATTCCTTCAGCTTACTATTGCTATTTTTATTTTTAATTCTTTTTTTCTTTTGCTTCATTTTCCACTGATATGTCTGCAACTTCCCTGGCTCTTTCTTCTGCAAGGTCTAATCTGTTGTCAATCCCATTCATCTTATACAACACAGTTTTCCCTGTTAGGAGTGCAGTTTGAGTCTTTTTTGGTATATCTTCCATATGTCTCTGTTAATTTTTTAAACTTATGAAATACATACAATAACTGGGTATTCTTGTCTGCTACTTTACATCAGTGATGCTCTGGGTTAATTTTGATCGATTTTTTTTTCATTGCAGATCATATTTTCCCACATCTCTGCATGCCTGGTTATTTCTACCTGAATGCCAGGCAGTATAAGTTTCATCCTATTGGGTACTTGATATTTTTGTATTCCTGCTTATATTGTTTAACTTTGTTCTGAGACATAATTCAGTTATTTGAAGCCAGGTTGGCTTGTTTGAGTCTTCCTTTTAAGATTTGTTAGTAGTACCAGAGCTATGCTCAGTCTAAATATATTTCTTGCCCAACACTGAGATAAGACCCCTTAGTGCACTCTCTCCAATGCTCTGTGCCTCAAGAGGTTTTCTAGTCTGTCTAATGGGAACACACTCTTATCCAAATCTGGTACATATGCTGAACTCTAATCCTTTCAGTTGTTGTTATTGCTGTTGTTGTTGTTGTTGTTGTTGTTGTTTCCCTGGGTTCCGGTAGTTTCTTCACACATATACAATGATCAGTACTCAACTAATCCTTGCAGAGGACCCTCTGCAGATTTCTGGAATTTCCTTGTATGCTGCTCTCTCCTCCCTGGCACTCTGCCTTATTAACTTTAGCTCTTTGGGTCTCCCCAGATTCTCAGTTCTGTCTCTTCCACTCAGGAGGTCCACCAACTTGTCTGGTCCTACACCATAGTCTAGAAACTCTTTTCAGGCAGAAGCTGGGGAAATTATAGGGCTCACCTCATTAGTAAACCTGTCTCTTGGGGATTACTCTTCATCATCGTCCGATATTCAGTGTCTTTAAAACTGTTCGGTATACTCTGTTGGCTTTTGATTGTTTCAGGAGAGTTATTCGGTCCCTTTTATTCATCTTGACTACAAGAAAAAGGCCCTGCCCAGTATCCTTTCAAATGTATACCTTTTATGCTTTGTCCTCTAGAGTCAATCTCTACTGCTCACAAATAAGAACTTGTATGATATATCGTGTTTGAATCCATCAATCCCTCCAAAGGGCAGAATCAGATGTGAAATCTTTTCCTGTTTCAAAGGCTCCCCTTCCCCCCTATTGAGGTGCCCATTAAGATCTTGTTATCCGTGGCAGATGCCTCCATCTCTCAGGTGATTTCCAGAGCTTGGATAAATGACTTTCACACTCTGCCCTCCCTCCTTACCTCCCTTCAACTCACTATGCCTCAACTTTTAGGGCTCTGCTTAAATGCCAGCTCATAAGGGAGCATCTTTCCTGACCCTTAGATTGATTTGGGCCTCCCTGCTACATATAGTCATAGCTTTCTGTACCACCTTATCATTTGTATTCCTTTCACACTATTATAATTACTTATTTTTAAAAATCTGTACCCTCCATTCAATAGTAATCTCTGTCCTGTTCTTTGCTTTATCCTCATTGTAATGGCAGCTCCATAGTGAGTACTTGCTAGTAATAGTACTTATAGCAAATAACTTTATAGTAAATATTTGTTGAATGGATGTATGAGTAAACCAATGAATCAATGAATGTACTTTACGTATAAGATGATAAACTGGAGTCTTCTGGTTAATTGATTGATCAGATGGCTCTTGGTAAACGAAATTTTAATCTCAGTATTTTTAAAATGCAAAAACACTATCAACTTAATTTGAGAGAAAGTTGTAATTCCCACAGCAGGGAGAGGAGGGTGGTTTACTCACTAAAAGTGATGTTCTAAGACTGCCAGACATGGGGAATAAGACTTGTTTCTCCAGAGGAGAAAAGAATACAATGTCCAAACAAGTCAGACCTGGAAGGAAGCTTTGGAAACAAATGAGTTTACCCTTTTCTCTTACAGACAAAGATGGAGCAAGGAAGAGACCTGCTGAAGTCACTGGGCTATTTGGTGGCAGAAGCTAGACTAGAAACTAAACCTCCTGATTCTCTTTTCCGTGGTTTTTCTGCCTCTCAACTTCCACATAGCTCCCTCCACCCACCCCCATATCAATTTGAAATATAGTCTGGGGAAGTAAAGCTCCACAGATAATTTCTGGCCTGTAATGGTGTCACTGATTTGCTGGACTTATTTTTCTGGGGGAAGAAAATATAGCAAGTCACATCTTTCATACAGGAGAGTACTTCCTAATAAATCATGCAACTGGAACTCTGAAACAATCCCAAATGTTATACATTAATAATAGCAGTAGCCATAAACAAGTATTTAGACATGCAACCATCTGAAGATACGAGCTGCAGCCAAACTATTTTTAAAATAGCAATGAGCTTCATCATAGCTATCCTGAACTCATTTCAATTAAGTATCCAAATCACAACCCATACCTTCAGATAAAGTATTTTAATCTAGGCTGCCACCACCAAACAACATAATTTCCAACTTTGGATTTACCCTAGGATTGCTTTTGCTAGCCAACTTCTTTGTAGCTAACATGTCAGTCTTCCTTTTAATAATAGACTAAGCAACTATTCCTTCTCCATGTAAAGTCCTGAAACTTAACAAGCTGACAAAATGATAGCAACTCACCTTTTGCTTCTTTCTGTACCTCTGCGTTCTTCTAGGTCTTTCTGCTACTCCACTTATTCGGAAGTGGGTTATCTAGAACACTAGTCCAATTAAGGTCTAGAAACAAGAAAAAGATGAGCTTATTTCCTCTCTGTGCTACCAGTCTTTGCACACAGAGAGACTAATGAGCATCTTTCTGCTGGGTCACATGGTACAGCCTATTCATTCTCAGCAAATGAATCCATGGTATTGGAAACAGTCATCTGAGCAGAAATCTGCCCATCTCTCATCTCATCACCATTAAAGCTCAGAGCCTAAAGATGACACACCACTGGAAGCTGCCGTGCTGTCAACCACACACAACCAATATCGGCAAAGGTTGAAATGAGCATGATCTCCAACTTTTCCACAAAAGGCTTAGGTTAGTTAAAGCTCTCTCTCGGTGGTTCTGCCCATTGCCATGCTATCATATTAGAGAAGAGTTTTTGTTTTTATAGCATGTTCAGATTTAGGAGAGAAACACAAAAAAAGTGAAGGAGGAAAGTCACACCCTTTTTCCCAGGCTTTAATGGAGACAACCCAGGGAGTCAATAAGATGACAGATGTTGGAGACAGATGCCCAAATATCCACTCAATAGTCAGGCTTAATGAGCTAACATAGGAAGAGCAATTAGAGAATTCATTAATTATACTCTAGGTTTGCTTCCATTGTTAACTCTAATCCGTTATTTGGGCTAATGACTTCAACTTTTCTTATAATAATTTGTGCCTATCAGTGAACGATAGCATCTTCAAATTTCCATACTTGTGTAAAATTCAAACTGAATATAACTCTCCCTAGAAAGGACCTAAAGTGACTTCTAGGGGTACATAAACTACTTCAAGATAACATAAATTCAGAGACAAGTAAAAGTAAGAACATAACATGGAGCAAGGAATAAGGCTAATATAAAAATACAAACCACAAAGTCTTGCACACTTGCTTAAGGTTCTATTTTAGAAGCAGAGACAGCTCATATTGCTCAGCCAATGCACTGGCATTTGTTTGTTTGTCTTACAATTAAACATCCATCACAGTAGATCCACTCTAATTCAATAGTTTGCTAATTATCTTTGTTAATCTTGCATAACATGCTATCCTGTATTCCCTAATAGTCTACCACAGAAACCAACATAGAAATGTTGACATGAATAAAACAATGAAAAATACATTTTTATTCACTTCCTGTACTATGGTCAGTTTCTGAGAGAAGGGCAATGAGACTCTGTGCTGCTAAACTTCAAGGTCGTTAGTCTTGGACTTGAACCAATGCATATGCATTCATTTGCATACTCTCTTTCTCTCGTTCCTAAGGAAGCCACACTCTGACACAAGAGCCTCCTTGCTAGGCACGGAAACTGTTTCAAGATGTTTCAAGCCGAGAAATGGCCACCTGCTTGCATTCTGGTTAAGACTTTAAGTTATCCTACCACTCAAGTCTTCCCGAGGAAAGTTCAAAAGGTGTTCATCTGAATCATTCATGCTTTTGTTATCCTTGACCTAAAGCAATCTGGTAGAATTTTTTTGGGGGGGTGGTGGTGGGAGGGAGGCCAAGCTTTTATCTTAAATTTTTAAAAAACATTTAAATACTTCAATATTTCAATAATGTATGAAAGTTTTATTATATTCTAAAACTGTGCTTTATATTACACATAGCTAAGTTTTAACATGAAGCATTATAAAACAAATAAAATTTATGAAAAATCTACTGTTATTTTTATCAGAGACCCATCTATTAAATATAATTTTAGATAAATGCATAAATTGTATCTTGTACATATATATACTTGTTTGCTTATGTAAACTAAAGTAGCAAATAATACAGCTTAATTTACTTCTAACCTGGTTTAAAATTTCTAAGCTAGAAAACAATTACAGTAGCAGAATTTCATTTGCATGTATTAGTATGGAAAACTTCATTTGTGATTTTAGAGCCAGAAAGTTCATATGGCACATAAGAAGATGCACCTTCATCTGTTCAGTGAGAGATGTGCAAATCAACATCAACACAGAACTGCTGAAGAAAAAAAGAAAAAATATATATATATACACATAGAGAGAGAGGGTGTGGGTTATTTCACCTTTGCAAGCTGGGAGCCATTAAGTAATGGCCCCCTCCACTCCCCCTACCCCCTTCAGAAAAACACATCCTGAACATTGGACCCATGTTTTCAAGAAGAATGTGCCCCACTGCCCCTTGGAAACTCCATTTCATTTACTTGGTTCAGTTAGTTAATGACGGTCCATTTTGACTCAAACATCCAATTCCCTTTCATCAATCATGTCTTTCTGGACTGTCAGTTTTAGAGCAATGCTTACAAAGCCTTTCCACACAGATATCCACAGAGAAAGACTCAGATCCACTTCCCCATTTAGGATTTCCTAGGGACTCAATTCTTCTGCTTCCTTCCAAGTGAAAAGAATGAGTTATGTGAAAGGAGGAAACTCCACTAGAAAATAAATGTTGGTGACTCAAGTGTTAATCTAGTAAGTCTTATTATCTTGTGCTGGAAAGGGGCATTGTAATAAGATGATTCTTTATACCATGCAAACCTGGGGAATACAAAACACTGTCAACCATGAAAATAAGATTTAATTTGAAATCACAACACACAAGGTTTTTTTCCACTTTAAATTCTCCTTATTCAATCATATTTGTTATAAATATTCAATAGAAACACAGTTTTCCAGGACTGGAATGGTCTTTAATGAAGCAAGCCATGTGTAGCTTTTCAGGCAAGCATTTTTATGCTTGGTTAACTGTCAGGATGTTCATGTTCCTTTCCCAAAAAATATTCTTTGTGGATTCTGCTTAGGTTTCTGAAAAGCAGCTTATTCTCTGGAGACTTGAGGAATCATCTATACATCACAATTCTATAGACATCAAAGGCATGAAGCATTTCTGATGTGCTTTAAGGCAGAGGCAGACCTTCCGTTTGGACACGGCCAACCATACACGTGTCACTACAATGAATTCAGCACTTCCCTGAAAACTGTAAGGGCCCAATTCAACTCTAGCTCTGCCACTTGCTGTCTAACTTGCTGTTTAACTTTGGGCAAGTTAACTTCCTGCATGAGGCCTAAGCTGTCTGATCTCTGTAGAAGCTGGGCTGCATGAGAAATCATCAAAATACTGTTAATGGACCAAATTCAGTCTGCTACTTGCTTTTATAAATAAAGTTTTATTGAAACACAACCACGCCCATTAGTTTACTCTTGCCTATGGCTACAAGGGCAAAGTTGAGTAGTTGTTACATTGGGCCTGCAAAGCCTAAATTATTTACTATCTACCCACTTACAGAATAAGTTTGTTAGCCCTGGACTAGATGATTTTTTGAGTTCCTTCTAATTCTAGAATTCCTTATATATTTTATGAAACATCTAATGTTTATATATTAATTATTTCGATACCCATATCTTTACTGAGCTCCTGCTATGAAGCATACCTCAAGAAATATATGCTCAATACATTAACCAAACTTAGTAAACATTTTTCTTTTTTAAGAAAAATAGAACTTAAATGATCTTAACAGCCCTTGGAAATATCCAAGGTAACATTTTGGGGCAAATGTCTTTTGATTTGATTATCATTGGTAAATGGAGCATATCTTTTTTTCTACTAAGAATGTTTAAGTAAAAGAAGAAAATCAAGAAAACCCCGTATGGCACTGGAGACTTATTGCATTAAGACATCATCTTAACAGATTGTTTAGTTTTGGTAATATAATTTGACATCTAAACATAAGCTGAGAGGGATCTCCCTCAAAACCTTTGATAATATGATTCATTGTCAAATGTTTGTTTTGCCTATCTGGCACTCATTAATTAATTCTTTTTAATATAGCTTGGATTTACTGATTTTGAAAAAGAGAATTATACTTATTGATGTTGCTAAAATATCCAGGTGGCTTGAATTTCACCAACTAGATAGTTTAATCTAGCACATTTGTGTAGCCCTAATCAAATCTTTACTAACAGATGTGAGAAGCCCAGTACTGGAGCTAATGTTTGTGTCTCAATGATAATTAAATTAGCTTAATAAGGAAAATAAATGAACAATAATCACCAAAATTTTTCCCTAAATCTGTGATATAGACTTTAAAATATTTTTTTTTCCTTGTGAAGGCTTTCAGTAAAGAATCACAAATTGAGAGTTTTTAATTAAAAGATTTTTATTTTTTTCAGGAACGGTTCGTGTACTCAATTGCTTATAATCAAGTAGCACTTCTTTTATCAAAAGAACAAAATCTATAACTAAGCCAAAATTCAAATTTGTTTTCAAAAAGTGAATATCTTTTCTTTTTTCCGATAGTGTATAGATTTTTTTCAAGTATTATCTCTTGTAGTATTTTCTAATAGATAGGAAATGCCTTTTTTTAGGTTGAATTATTATTACCATATATAATTAGTTGCTGCTGCTTACAACAGCAATGCTGTACTAATGTTATGGCTCAATGAATTTGCTAATAATTCATTAATCATAGTTCTCATGGGGCTTTTGGCACCAGGTACAGTGCCCACCACAGCCCAAGTATCTTCTCATTTAAAGGCAGTTTGTGCAAATAGGGAAGGTGAGAATTCTCACATTCACCAGAAGATCGAACAGCTTTTAAAGAACCAAGACAAGGCATTGTATGGAAGGCAGGTTCGTGGAAGAAAGGTGGCTAACGGGATGATGCAGATGGCTTTCTAGAAAGACACTGGTGCTGCCGCCATGGGGGAGGCCATGTTGCAGCTGCAGATCAGGGCACGTCTGAGGATGTTTCCATGTGAACATGGAGACAATGCTGCCTCTGTTCCTATGATGCTGCGCTCTGACCTTTCTGGAGGCGAAGTGGTGTCAGCTGTGCTTGCAGGACAGTCAGTAATGGTAGCAAAGGGGGCCAGTGTGACTCATCTAAGACTGAGCCCCTCTCACCCAGTCCAAGCATCTGCAGGTGTGGCCACCTTTATTTGTGTAATCTACTGTATTTATGTATTTTCTTGGTTAATCAGCTCAGAGTCACATTTCCAAGCTAGATGTGTTCCTTCCATGAAAGATAGAACTAGAGAGGAAAGGAAGGAAGAGAGGGAGAGAGGGAGGGATGGAGGGAGGAAGGGAAGAAGGGAGAAAGAAAAGAGTGGGAGATGAAAGAAAGAAAGAAAGAAAGAAAGAAAGAAAGAAAGAAAGAAAGAAAGAAAGAAAGAATAAAAGAAAGAAAGAAAGAAAGAGAAAGGGAATGGAGACTTCTAATTTTCTTTAGTTTCTCCAATAAATTTTCCTATATTAAGTAAGAAATATGATTTGGCAGTCATTTAGACAGCATATGGGTGTATTGTTTTGTTGCATTGTAAGTAAGCATCCATTGCAATATACAAGTAAAATAGCCCCTGCCACTGTACTCTGTTCTTAATTTAATGTATTGTCTTAACTTAAAAAAAATTCCAAGATAATTGTGATTATTTTTTTCTTTCATGAGGAAGTCTAGGATTTAGCTTGATTAGAAAAACTGTGGAAAATGAATGTGCTGATTACTTTAAATCGAATCAAACATAAATGTTATCCTGTTTCATGCAAAACAAAGTGTATTTCCCTGTTAGTCCATTCAAATAATAAATCAATTATGTCTGTAAGTGATTGGGCACCTAATGAGTCAGTCCCTGTCTTAATGCTTTGTTTGTTTCGTGTAACACACATAATAAAGATGTAGGACAGTCTCAATTGATCCACTGACCAGAAGAGGAAATTGAGGCTGCCATCAAGAGTGCTTCTGGGAGGGTTTCTCTAGGGCACTTGGGTAAGAGTCTGTGGTTAACTTCCCGTGGTTATGGAAGCCACCTGTGCAAAGCACAAGCACTCAGACAAGTTCACAATTTTAGCACGAAACACATTTTTGACACATCATCAGGTGATGCATATTTAGTTTCTAGAGGGTGTGTTGACAGGTCTGGCACACAAATTTAAATATGAGTGTTTCTTCAAAATGAGAAATTTATTACAACTAATCTCTTTTAAATATTTAAACTAATTATTTTTATGGGAACAGGAGCTTCTGGCTTACAGAATTGCCAACATAGGGCAAAGCAACGTCTTTAAAAAATAACATGAAGTATCAAAAGTATGCAAACCAAATTAATGGGACAATTAAAGAAAACTGAATAAGTCCTATAGATTAGATAATAGCTCTATATCTATACTAAGCATCTGCTTTGTTTATTGTACTGTGGCTACGTAAGACAATGTCCTTATATGGGGAAACTAAACAAGGAAGTATTTAGGGGTAAAGAGATGTGAATGCCTACGAGTTATTCTTAGATGGTTCAGAAAAAAAATCTATCTCTATTGAGAAAGAGAGAAAGAATGAAAGTAACTATAGTAAGATATGAACATTTTGGCAACCTGGATGAAGGGTATACGAAAACTCTGTGTCTTGTTTTTGCAACTTTTCCATATGCCTGAAATTATTTCAAAATTTAGAATGTAATAATAAAAAAATAAACTTATGTGAGACTTTAAGCTGGACTTCCAATTCTGGAGGGCATAGTGCCAGAGATGTCAGTAAAATGTCAGTGTTCTGAGACTGGCATGGCATGGAATGCTTCTCTCCATATGCTTGGAGCTTGGTTTTTGGGTGCCAAAATGATCATGGAATCTTTTTTAAAAACTTTTAATTTTAAAGATGTGGGGTACAATTCAGGGTTAGGTATACAAATGTTCTTTATGCAGGTGCTCTTCTTGATGAGGTATGCCCTCCCACTCCCCTGGCAGTTTCCAACTACTGCCATATTATGATGATTGTTCAAGGTCCGCTTATGAGTAAGAACATGTGGTACTCAGTTCTTTGTTTCTGTGATAGATGACTCAGTATGATAGACTCTAAGTCCATCCAAGTTGCTATGAAGTTTATAATTTTGTCCTTTTTATGGCTGCATAATAGTCCATTGTGTATATGTACCACTTTTTTTTCAATCCAGTCATCTTTCAATGGGCGGTATGGTTGGTTCCATGTTTTTGCTCTTGTGACTAATGCTGCAATAAGCATCGTGTGCTGGTATCTTTTTCATAGAGTGATTTGAGTTCCTGCAGGTATATTCCCAGTTAGGGGGATTGTGAAGTTGTAAGGAAGGTCAATTTTTAGATCTTTTAGGAATCGCCGCACTGTTTTCCATAGAGGTTGTAGATCATGGAATCTTGATGGCTAAAATATGATTCCTTTTTCAGCAACTTATTTGGTCACCGGAAAATATCTGTTTCAGTAAACAGTGGGTACCGACATAGAAAAGCACACTACTTTCAAGTAAAATGCTCCAAGCATGATAATATGTGTCAATTTTTAGTATAGACAAATGTTTTTGTGTGCTGAATTTTCAATTATCAATACTAAATATTAAAAGATTTCAATAAAATAGAAGGTTCAGAAACACAATTTGTAACATTGAGAAGCACCTTTGTGAATGTTCATTTTATACTCAAGGGGAGATGACAGAAACAGAGAAAGTAACTTCAGAACTAAAGTAGGAATTTAGAACCATAAAATTTAAGATCAAATTGAGAATATAAGTCTGGAAGAAAGTAACATTCAACCTATATTTCAACTCTTAATGTACTGAGTGCTTAATGCATTTTAAGATTGCCCTCTGTGTTTGATATAAGATTTTCACTAGCACCAATAAACAATAATAAAAAAAACCAGAGGAGATTTAAATGTCAAATGTCTTCTCACTTGGCTTGGACATTAAGCACTTGACATTCAGGGGGTGGAAAACCCTTGGATTTAGTGGCCCCCAAGCTAGTTCTAGTTCCAGACTTGCAACATATGCAGTCACCAAACAGCTGCCCTTCTCTGGTTATCAATTTCCCCATCTATAAAATGAAGAGGGTAGCATATATTTATTATTTGTGACTGTCACACTCTGACCAAAATCACTATATGAGCTTACTTTTATTAGACAGAGGACATGAATTCTAAGGGGAGCATTCAGATTATTCTGTAAATAAATTTCATTGCGTTTAATATTGCTTGAAAACACTGAGTCACCAGCTAGAACTCAGTTTTGGCTTATGTGAACAATGTTGTTTTCATTAGAATTTTCTTTTCATTAAAAGAAATTGACATGCAAGCAGATTTTATGTGTATTTTCTTTTTAGGTTGAGTGTTTGAATTAACCAAAAAGCAACCCATTTACCTACACTTTAGAATAAAATTTTTTTTGTACTTGGAAACATTATTAGGGAGCATGGTGGTTCCAACTCTTTTTCCTTCCTCCCAAGAAGAATTTAACTGAATCTAGAGAAGTCAATCAAATGTCAATCTTTTGCGTGCCACTTTCAATATTTTTCCACCTGTACTACTATTTATTTAACTTTTTTTTCAAAATTACTCTTTTTTTTTTTTTTTAAACCTTAAGTAACCACCCCAACCTCATGCATACCAGTGGTTTATGTGTATCACTCTTTAGGATAATATGCCCTAAGTAGTGATTATGAATATTTCTAGTTTGCCAAATGCTTCTATGTATATCAGCTCATTTAATCCCTATAACAACTCCCAATTTTTCAGGTGAAAAAAATGGAGTCTTAAAGAGGTCAAATGATTTGCTCTAATTACACAGTGAATTAGTGATTAACTAGAATTCACATTCGGATCATCTACCTCCACATCCCATGCTCTCCTTGTCACACCAACAACATAACAGATTCTAAGGCTCATGTCCCTTTTCCCTTCCCATTTTGACTGCATTTTCTATCCCTAGAGCTGGGGGATTCAGGAATGTGCAAATTTAGAATAAAATATCCAGGGTTACATATTATATGTTTATCATATATTATCCTATCTTGACTTTATACTCCATGCAAAGTAGGATGTATCCTATAATAAATATTATTTATTTGGTTTGTCTAAAGACAGAAAGGTCTGACATCTTGGTTTGATTTTTGCTTCCAAACACTCATGAGCAGAAGAGTTGCTCTTTAGCTCTTATAAATTGAGCTTATTTCCTTGTGGCTTCAAACAGACACTAAATCCTCTCCTTTTTAGTTAAAAATATCAGATAAGTTGCTGATTGGAGTGAGATATTCTGGTTTTCATTTGTTTATTTTTAGTGTTAATCGTCTCGGTTGGTGAATGAGTCTTGGTTGAAAAGGAGTTAAAAATACAGTCAAAGAGATTTGCTTTCCTCCTTTCTTCCTGTGGATCATGACCTTTGCTTTTTTCAACTTCCTCAATTTAGATTCAGTAAATTGTCATAGAGTGCCACAACACCTGCTTCAGTACTTGAGAAATTGACTTTTCCTGCAAATTACCCTGACCAGTGACCTTGTCTTGGCTACCAAAGGGTTTGGAGAAGGAGGGAGGCTGTATGTGTGGCCATGCCCCAGCCCACGATTGGTATTTAGCTCTTTGAAGTTCACAGTTATCTATTTAATGTACGGACATTTTGAGCCAAATGCCACATTATAATCATCAACCGGAAAACCCAACTATCGCCTCTTAGGGAAATAACATTTGATCTTACAAGGGATGAACTGTAGTATAATTTAAGAGCTTCCAATAATTTTCTTAAAGAGGGGACATTTGGTAGATTTGCCTTTTTGTTGTGAGGGACTATCTCAGTTAGGTATCAGTGTAATTATGCAAGAGTGATATGACAGAGGACAGAGACATTCAGTCAGCTCTTGGTTTTTGTGTCTTTCAAAGGTGCTTCTTTTGGGGGGAAATTTAAGACCTGTGTCTCCTGCCACACAGGCATTAGAAAAGATCAAAGGCCACCCCTGGAAGCTCAAGATGTAAATTTATATTTTTATTCTTTAGCTTTGATTTTTGGCGGCTTACTGCAGTTTTTAAAAAATTAATTGCTTTGTCCAGCCAACAGGTGTTAGCCCTCAAGTGTGGGCCCAAGGGCCGGCTGCTGGGCAGGCAGCTTAAAGGCCCCATAACTCACTGCAACCTTGAGCTTCCTCAAATTGGTCCAAGAGAAAATTCTAAAAGTACTTCAAGGCCAGATGACATGGGAACCTGTGTCCCTGTCAAATATCAAAGAAAAACAGTTAGACTGTAAAAATGTAAACTTATAAAGCATGCACTTAATTTTGACAAGCTTTTAGTATCAAGTTGAAGATTTTGGGCAATAAGGCGGCTTAGGCTAAAATTGGCTGTAGGAAGCGGAACCTGAAAGCTCATTTAGAATTAAATGGGGAGCCCCTGACTCATTTTTTTCCACATCTGTTCAGTTTAATTTAGACAAGGATTTTGATGCACAATGTAAGGAATCAAATTCACTTCTTACCTGTGATTCTTAGAAGTCCCCCAATTTTTCTTGTCTTTCATGATGCTTCATGAAGAATAACTTGTATTTTGAAATTGATTAAAACACTTTTAAAATATTGTTTCAAACATTGTCATGCTGTAAATGAAAACACAAGGGTTATTTTTTTCTCCCCTTTAAACAACTGAAAGAGCAGGGCTTCATAAAATATTTGACCTCATACTGAGTCAGCTTAGAATGTCTTTAGAAAGTCTTGTTTCATCAGGGCCATCTGTGTCATGTACATGAATGTGAGATTATGAAAACTAAGACACAGAGAACATCCAACAATCATTGTCGTGATGAACAGAGACTGGCATCGGAGGATTATATGCAGCATGTATTTGTCTCCAGGTATGTAATACCTTGTGGGAACGTCAGCTTGTTGCATTAACTACTAATGAGGTTGCAAGAGTGAGTAGGCTATGGAGTTACCTTCATCTATTTCACTAATAATTTCTGTCCCATTTCAACCCATCGTGGAAGGACCAGGTGAGAGCATGGGAGGCAAGGGCAAATATCTTACCCTTTCTACTAAGTAAATGCCTCAGATTCATACATCTTACTAGGTGCAGGGAAGCAGTGTGATCGCTGTATAAAATGGCAAACTGAAAAAGGGTTAGTCATCAAAGCCATGTGTTTGCATGGAGGCCCCTCAAGTTATCTCTTGCCCCAAAGTTCTGAGAAATGATTAAGGTTATCATCGGAAGTGCCCAATCCAGCTCAAGTCATCCATATTTCTGGGAAATGAACTGTTTTTAAGGCTTTTGGGGCTTTTAAAAATATTCTGATGGGAGAGCTCATTGTATTCCCTGCTGGTTCTTTCTTCCCACCCCCACCGCTCCAAAAAACACTGGCTCAGTGACCAGGCTGCTGATATCACAATATGCTTTCTCACATGGAAAGAAGGCAAAACTTCAGCATGTGAATTGTATTCTCCACAACATATGGTGGAGAAAACAGACAGTGGGAAGGGGAGTGATTTGTGACTGTTCATCCCAATGTGCGTTCTATTGTGTTGCCAAAAATGATAGACTTAAATACATTGCTCTTTTTGGAATTTATACTCGTGCCTTATTCTCATTTTTTAAAAATGAAAAAGAAAATCCTCATGTCCATGTAGAAATTCCCATTTATTTATGTGGTTCCCTGGCCTGCCCCCTCCTCCCCCGACTTCCTTACCCCAGCAGAGCTGAAGGCATTTTGAATATGGAAACTGCATGTCCCTTTGCAGTCAAGATGAACAAGAAAAGGGATGAGGTAAAAGGGGAGGGAAAGCAATTAGTGTGGAATCTTAAACTCCAGATTCTTCTCAGAAATTTTTATGGTTTGTCTTAGGCAGCCGAGGAAAGACTGGACTTACTTAGAGAAACTATTAAGCCTGGTGCAAATTAATTTTTGTTGGTCTGCATTTTCTTTTTTAATTTTGCCAATTGCAGCGCCTATTGTTGAGAAAAAATTAGTACCTTAATGCTGTCTAAACATAAATCTCATCTTCAATTTGTTAACATTCAGCTGTGGTAAGAATAATTAGATGAAGGGTTTTTTAAGTATTATTTACCAACATGCTGGCAAAAGAATGATTTAAGCAGGCATTTTATTTCATGGATTTAAAGACAGGCAAATGAAATTAATCAAGAGTCTTGCCGTTCCTAATTTTTATGGTTTCTGGCTGTGGGAGAGCAGCTTGCCATATCTCTGATACAGAGCAGCACTGTGTGAGCGCATTGTAGTGCCCTGCAGAGAAGAAGGGAATTAGGCCAGGGTAAGATTTAGCATGCCTGTGGATCCCAGAGACAGGCTGGAGATGATCCAGGGGTCACAGTGGACCAGACACGGAGTCACATATATAACCCTGCTTATAGATAAAGAAGTGAGGGGGTGGAAAGACGGATGATACAAGGTTGTAAAACTCGAAGTTTCGAATAAAACATCTGAGGTAAGTGCAAAACCCTAACAGTGGGCAGTTCTGGTTCTGCCAATGAGGAGCAATGAGGAAATGTTTGAGATACATCAAAGCAGAGTCACAAAATTTACAGCGGGGTGAAAACCCACAGACATGAGGAGGAACAGCCATGGAGCAATGCGGGGATATAGGACAGAGACTGGTTAAGGCTCCCGTAGAGACCAAGGAATGCCCTCCATGCCTGCCATGGTGTCTGCACTTGGCCAGATGATGGGATAACCACTCATGCCAACTGGGTTAGCCACTTCACCCTGATGTCCACAGGTGGGCTCAGTTCATCTTTCCGATCAGTCCCACACACTTCCTCTCTTGTTTTCTATACTGCAGCCAAGCTGGACTGGTCCCTGTTTCCCCAAAGCCAGACTGGCTAGATAAAGCATCTTCCTACCCGTCTTCAAATGTACAGATTGTTCTAATGTCCTCCCCTTGCAAGAAGCCTTCCCTAAACTCCTCAGTCAGACTTCATCATTCCTTTGAAATCCCCTCCCACATGACAACTTTGTAGCTTCCTTTATGTTTTGCCTTCTAGACCTTTCATAGCCAACGTTTCCATGGCTAGCTTTTACTGAGAAATTACTTGGGCCATGTACTTTGCATGCATTATTTAACTATGGGCCCAACAGCCGTTATTTTTATTTTACAGAAGAAGAAATTGAGGCACAGGAGGTTAAGTAATTTGCTCCAAATCACATTGATGAAATCAGCTAGGATTCAAACCGTAAGGAAGGGGATAAATATTCAAACTCTTAATCACAGCAATGCTACTATGCCAGGAATTGCAATGACAGATTTGCGGCACACCTTCTAACAGAGTGTGAAATATCCTATGGCAGATACTTTGAATATTAACTTTACCTTTTGTCTCAGTTCATTCAGGCTGTCAAAAGGAAATACCTTGGACTGGGTAATTTATAAACAATGTAAATGTATTGCTCATAGTTCTAGAATCTGGGGAGTCCAACCAAGATCAAAGCACCAGCTGATTCGATGTCTGGTGAGCAGCCATTCCTCATAAATGGCACCTTCTAGTTTCCTCACATAGTAGGAGGGGCAAGCCTCTCTGGCGCCTTTTTTAAAGGCGCATTAATCCCATTCACAAGGGCAGAGCCCTCATGACCTAATCACCTCCAAAAGGTCCTATCTTCTGATACTCGTCTTGGTGATCAGGTTATAACACACGAATTTTGTGGCGACACAAACACTTAGACCTAGCATCCTTCATTCTGTTTGGCGCTCTGTTTTCCCTGTTTGATTCCTGATTTTCTGCAGTGGGTTGAATAGTGTCCTCCCAAAATTTATGTCCACCTGGAACCTGAGAATGTGATCATATTAAAGAATAGGGTCTTTGCAGATATAATTAGTTAAGGTCATACTAGATTAGGATGGGCCCTAAATCCAACAGCTGGTATCCTTATAAGAAGAGGAGAGGACACACTGAAAGACATAGGGAGAAGGCCGCATGACAATAGAGGCAGAGATCGGAGTGTTGCAGTTATACACCAAGTAACACCAAATATTGCCAGGAGCCATCAGAAGCTAGGAAGGGGCAAGAGAAGTTTCTTTTCTGGGGCCTCCAGAGGGAGCTTGGCTTTGCCGATACCTTGGTCTCTGACTCTAACCTCAGGACTACGAAACGATAATTTTTTGTGGCTTTGAGTCATCCAGTTTTTTGTATTTTGTTTTGGCAGCCCTAGGAAACTAATATACTTGCTTTTTAACTTTGTTATCCCACTGGGTCATTGTTTGATGCCTTAATCTTTTTTTGTTTTCAAAGAAATTGGATGGGCGTTTACTTAAATGAAATGAAATTTCTACAAAATCATCAAAAGAAAATGGCTAGAGAGATTTTTTTCACTTAATTTAGAAAGGTCTAACAAAGTATGGAGCATGTGACCCTTGTAAGAACCACTCGAGAGAATCCTGGGTGGGACGTGGCAAGTGGGCGGCTGAATAACCCACCTTCTTCTTCAGAGTGGCCAAACTGGGTACCACGAGAGATCAGCACGACTGCTGATGGGGAGCAGTGTGGCATGCATTTTAAGAACAAGCGGTGGTTTCAAATAGCCCCAATCTGAAAGCACAGATGACCCCAAATTCATGCTGATTTGTCCATGGGTTGCTTCTCACGAGGGCAACTCTACCTACTGCTTGTGGGCATGTATCAGTCAGGGTTAGCAGTTAACCCATATTATTCTCAGTCTGGGATGTTAATAGCTTTGCACTGGTCTCCTCCCTTTTCCAGCTTGTGAGCTTTTTCTGGGCCGCTGGGCATTTCTCAGCTCTTCAGGGTTTGGCATGATTCCTCCTGCATAGTGGCCTCTCAGTAAGCTTTATTGAATCAGATTTGTGGAAGAAAGGAAGATATTTCTTCTCTGTCCTGAAAAATACATAATGCATTTGTGGCGGAAGATATTTAGAATAAACCTGCATCTAGGAAACATCAGAAGGTGAAGTTGTCTCACTGTGAGATGAGACCAGCACAGTCCTGCCTAGCCACTAACTAGACAGGTGACAGACCTCAAAACCCCATGTGGTCTTCAATAGCCTTACCTCTAAAGTGAAAGTCTTATAATAGGTGGTCTCAAAGGGCATTCCTAGTTCTGAATGCTGAGACAAGCTCAACAAACCTCTTTCTAATCTAAATGTATGGGCTTTTTTTGTTTTTTGTTTTTTATGGTTTGAATTCTCTAATTTTTCCCCTCAAGCATAGGCAGCTGATGCACCAAAGGGTTCAGACCACGTTTACACAAACATGAAGCAACATTTCATAATTTTGAGTAAATATAGCATTTCAAAATTATGAAATTTTTTTTGTTAGTGAAAAGAAAATAGTGATTTTAGTTCTGCATCATAAAGTAGATGTTGGAGCATAATCCAGTGTAGATGCTCAGAAGATGTTCAGAAAATGTTGAATAATGGCTTTGCGATTACATTAGGGAAATTACCAGGGTTGATAAACCTTGAACTTGACTGAATTGGGATTTGGGACACTTATTTGACCACATTAACTGTAAACAGATCAAAAGAATGAAAATTAATTTTCCCTTATGAAGGTGTGTTGTTTAAACAAAAAGAAGCATTTCTTTCTAAATAAATGACCTTATACCACTTTGTACAGGTCTCTTCTTTGCAGTCCAACTTATACTCCACTGCAGGACTTATCTTCCTAATGTGCTTCCTCCTATGCGTCATTCCATTTCCTAGTGACCTTTAGGAGTTTTCCCTCCCTGCCAAATAAAGTCCCAGTATCATCTGTCCTTCCTCTTGGGCCCCCTTTCCACTACGTTTCTGTAATACCTTCTTCTTGGGAGTGGTCCCAGATACATTTCCATTTACTGTCCCTCAAAACAAAGTGGAGCCCTACCCTTTTGTCTTTCCTGTCTTCTCCTCTTTAGTTAAAATATCTTCCTCATAAAAAAAAAAAAGTAGCCCCATTAAAAAGTGGGCAAAAAACATGAATAGACACTTCTCAAAAAAAAAGATATATGGGCAGCCAACAGACACATGAAAAAGTGCTCAGTCTCACTAATCATCAGAGAAATACAAGTCAAAACCACATTAAGATATCACCTAACCCCAGTGGGGAAGGCCATCATAATAAAACAAACAACAACAGATGCTGGAGAGGATGTAGAGAAAAGGGAACACTTCTACACTGCTGGTGGGAATGAAAACTAGTTCAACCTCTATGGAAAACAGTGTGGCGAATTCTAAAAGAACTAGAAATTGACCTTCCATATAACCCAGCAATCCCCCTACTGGGAATATACTCGGAGGAACTCAAATCAGTCTACAAAAAAGATACCTGCACATGCGTGTTTATTGCAGCACTATTCACAATAGCAAAAACATGGAACCAACCATGCTACCCATTAAAACTGCATTGACTTTAAAAAACGTGGTACATATACACGATAGAATATTACACAGCCAGCCGGGCTCGGTGGCTCAGCCTGTAATCCCGTGCCTTTGGGAGGCTGAGGTGAGTGGATTGCCTGAGCCCGCGGGTTCGAGACCCGCCTGGGCAAGTGAGACCTCATCTCTACAATAAATCAAAAAAAAAAAATCAGCCGGGCGTGGTAGCGCGCGCCTGTAGTTTCAGCTATTTGGAAGGCTGAGGCGGAAGGATCGCCGGAGCCCAGCAGGTCGAGGCTGCGGTGGCCGGGAGCGGCCACTGCACTCCAGTCTGGGCGACAGAGTGAGACTCCAACTCAAAAAAAAAAAGAAAAAAAAGAATATTACACAGCCATGAAGAAGAACAAACATATAGACTTTGCAGCAACATGGATGGATTTAGTCTGTAATACGAGTGATCTATCATAGAAACAAATAACAGAGTACCACGTGTTCTCACTCATAAGTGGACCCTGAACATTTATCATAATACTATAAGAAAGGAATTAGCAGTAGCGTGATACTGCCGAGGTGGGGGGGAGGGGAACACAACATCAGTAAGGGTACCTGATCGCCAACCAGGCAAAGTGGGGACTAAAGGGAGAGCCAAACTTTACCTGTACAGTGTTGACTTGTATACCTCATCCTGAATTGTACTATACATCTTTAAAATAAAATATCAAAATAAAATCTTCCTCTTTCTATATCTCAGGGCCAGCCCAATCCAAAAAACAGTGACATGTCTCTGTCATCTCTTAGCACCTTCTCATTTTCTCTTATTTATGTCTGGACTCCTCTTCTGTATTGGAAGTTCCTTGAAGGCAGAGACTGAGTCTTCTTTCCCCCAGAGATTGCCTTAGACAGAGGTGATGGGCAACAGATAATTCCAGAGAATTAACAGGAAAGCCAACCTTGGTCTAGTTGGGGAGTGCTTTCTCTACTCATATCACCTTGGATCTAATGGAAGCCACCACTGAGCACCTCAATTAACTTAGGGTTATATTGTGCCAGTCTTCAACTCCTTATTTTCAAACATTTCCTTTCTTATCGTGATTTTCTAAAATACATCTCATATTTTCATCTATTGTTTTGCTCCACTCTACTCTTCAATGGATCCTATATTTGAATCGCTTAAATCCGTACACAGCAACCAAACTAAACAGAGATTCTCCAAGAGAAAGTCCCATGACCAGTTAGTTCCTCTGTGCTCTCTGCCTCTTGCAGAACTATGTAGGCAGATGGTGGAAACTCAGACCCAAGGAATTTTTCCATCATGTGAGGTTTTTTTTGTGCCCAAGGAAAACTCAGCTACAGTGTACTTTGTCTGTAATTCAGGGTCAGGAGAGGTGCCATCTCATTTCATTATGACGTGTTTCTCAAAATGGTTCCCATGTTTTCGTGTGCCGCACATGGAAAGGCAGGTAGAGAAAACACTGCAGGGCTTGGCCTTCATTGCACAGAAGGAATCTGAAATTCAAAGAAGATGCCATTTCTCCAGCTTGGGCCCAGATGAGGCTTCAGAATATAACTCAAGACTTTCAAAAGATGATTCATGAGCTGGAGGAATTATGGTGCGGTATTTTTGAAGGGGGTGGAGAAGCAGTAAATTCCCATCCTTTCATTGATTCCAAACAAGTATTCTCATGGTCAGAACCTGAAAGCATGACAGCAGGTAAAATGTTCTCTTGTTTAGATGATAGGAAGAAAGCCTTTTGAAAAGATGAGTTTCCATTGCTTTCTATAAAACAGATTTATTTCACAGTAGAAAAACAAATACACTAACTGTTTAGTATAAATTGTTGGTGGATATTATGTTTTGTTCTGCTATTTTAATATCATTTCTTTTTCTATAAAACCAGAATAATAATATTTGCCTTACCTTCTTTACAGGGTTTCTATCAGGATCAAATAGAATATAATACGTCTTACTTAACTATAAAGAGCTCTAAATATAAGGAAACCCTGTTTTTATTTAGTAAGGATTTTTAAGTAGTCTTAATGATTGAAAAGTTATTTAAAAGAATTTGCTGAGTATTTAACTCCATATTCCACTTCTAAGTTTGCTTTATTTTTGCTGTATTTGTTTTCCTTCAGTACAACCTACACCTTTAAAATTATTTTCTAAAGAAAAATCTTTATTAAAAAAATAAAGATATAAATGAGAACTTCAGTTTCTGAGAATATGAATTAGATTTGCTTTTATCCCCCTATTTTCCCCTCTAAATACAGCTGAAAATGCTAGATCTTATATACAAAACAAATATAAGAAGACTCTGAAAGGTGAGTGGAGGGACGGAGGCAGATAGGCTAGGGACCAGGAGACCTGAAGAACAACACAGAGATGAGGTCTTTGAATTTTCTTTTTGTCTCATATATTCCCATATCGGTGCTGAGGAGAAGCCAACAACCTGGAAATGCCAATGAGTACAGACAAAAACCAAAAAAGCCCCAACTAAAGTCTGTTATCGTCTGTTATCTCTAGCAAGTGGACAAGGAAAGGGACAGCCTAGAAAAAAAAGAAAACTTTTGGTAAACAACCTGCTACAGCTACAGAGCTAAATAGCATGGAAAACGCTGTGACCCCATCCCCATTTATGACAGCAAAGGCCAAGTGGTAAACCTAAACTTCCACCCTTACCGAACTGTAAAAAGGTACCCAAAACTCACCTTCACCCCTGCTGGGGTAGTACTAGAGATGGCAATGTAGCTGGGACTTTTATCCCTGCCAGGTTATTAGGAGCTCCCCTACCCCATCCCCACCATGTCCCTGTGGGTGTCAGTCATGACCATATAGAAAGCTTCAACTTCAACCCCCACTTGACGGTAATGCAGTACCCTCACAACTCCACTCCATTTCAAAACCTCCCAGCATTAAGTGTGGCACCTCACCTGGGGTGTCAGTGGAAGCCTAGTGGAGAACAAGAACTCACACTCACTTAGCATTAACAAGGGACCCCTCCCCTCCAAATTGAGTCTCAACAGAAGCCAGGGGGTAATTGGACCTTCACCCTAGCCTGGCCATAATGGCGTTATGTCCCTTCATCTACTGCTAGGGCAGTGTCAAAAAAGAAAAAAGCCAACTAAAACAAAATATTTAAATAGGATCCACTTTCATAACATTATACTCAAAATGTGCAGATTTTCATCAAAATTATTCATCATACCAAAAATCAGGATGATATCAAACCAAATATAAAAAGACAATTAAGTGCCTACACTGAGATGACAAAGATATTCAAATTATCCTACTGAGATTTTAAAGTAGCCATGATCAAAATATTTTAATAAGCCATTATGAACAATGTGAAACAAATTTTAAAAAAAGAATCGCCGCTAAGCAATAGGAAATATAGAAAAAATGGAAATTTCATAACTGAAAAATATAATGATTTAAATAAAAACTCAAAAGATAAGTTCAATAGCCAAATGAAGGGAAGAGAAGAAAGTTACTGAATTTCAAGATAAAACAATATAAACCACCTGAAAAACTAGACTACAAATAAATGAAGAGAGCCTCGGGGCCTATGGAATTTTGATAAGAGATCTAGTATTTGTGCCATTGGAATCCCAGAAAGATAGAAAAAAGAGGGTGAAGGTAAAAAAATAATGGAAGAAATAATGATTGAAAAGACCTCAAATTTGGCAAAACACATACATTTTCAGATTCAAGAAGCAGAGTAAATCAAAAACAGAATAAGCCCAAAGAAATCCACATCAAGATACATCATAGTTAAACGTTTTAAAACCAAATACAAAGAAAAAATATTGAAAGCAGTGAGAGAGAAATAATACCTTACCTATAAGAGGCAAACACTCTACAGGCAATGGATTTCTCATCAGAAACCATGGAGTCCAGAAGGAAGTAACATAACATTGGTCAAGTACTGAAAGAAAAGACCTGTCAACCCAGAACCCCATATCCAGAAAAAAATATATGTTCTTCAGTAATGAAGAAGAAATTAAAGCATTTTCAGATGAAGAAAAATTAAAAGAATAGCTAAACAGAAAGGAAATGGTATAAGAAGCAATCTTAGAATATCAGGGAGAAGGAAAGTATGGCAAGCAAAAATATGAGTAAATACAATAGATTTTTTTTTCTCCTTCACTTGAATTGGTGAAAAGATGATACCAGTAAGCTGATAAGTTACGCATGTATAATATAATACCTGAAGCAACCACTTAAAAAGCTATAGGAAAAGAAATATTAAAAGCACCCTGGATAAATCAAATTAGAATTCTAAAATATGTTCAAGTGAATCACAGGACGTCAACAAAAATTTTTTTTTAAATTGGAATGAAAAACAGTGGGAACAAGCAGAAAGAACATAAAATAAAATGGCAGGCTTACTACCTAACAGATCAGTAATAACTTTAGCTGTAAATGATTAAATATACCAGTTTAAAGACCTAGAGAGCAGAGTGGATTAAAAAACATGACCCAAGTATATTTTGTCTACAAGAAACTCACTTCAAAGATAACAAGGTATACACATTGCAAGTAAAAGAATGGGGAAAAATATATTATACAAACATTAATAAAGAAAATCAGGACTTCAGAGTGAAGAAAATTACCAGTGAAAGAGATGAGCATTATATAATGATGAAAGAGTAAATAGACTAAGCAGTCCTAAATTATATAATGGACTAAACAGATATAGCAATCCTAAATTATGTAATGATGAAAAATTAAAAAGGTGTAGTAATCCTAATTGCGTATGCACCAAACAACAGAACTGCTAAATACATACAGCAAAAACTTTCGGAACAGAAAGGAAAAATAGGCAAATCACAATTTTTGATGGACACGAACACCTCTCACAATAGTTGATAAAAGGAAAATCAGCAAGGATATAGAACTTAACAACATCATCAATCATTAGGATCTAATAAATATTTTTTTTAAATTTCACCAAACATTAGCAGAATTCCCATACTTTTCAAGCACCCATGGAAAATATGAGGGGGTACCCAAAAGAACTGTGAATTTATGTATTAAAAATTGTGAATTTATTCTTGCATGTTGAAACTTGTCACCTTCAGAATACTCTTCTTCGTTTGATGCAATACACCTATTGAGAAACTTTTGGGTTTTGTTGTTGTTGTTGTTGTTGTTGTTGCTGTTGTTTTTTGAGTTGGAGTCTCACTCTGTCGCCCAGACTGCAGTGCAGCGGCCGCTCCCGGCCACCGCAGCCTCGACCTGCTGGGCTCCGGCGATCCTTCCGCCTCAGCCTTCCGAGTAGCTGAAACTCAGGCGCGCTACCACGCCCGGCTAATTTTTTTTTTGATTTATGGTAGAGATGAGGTCTCACTTGCCCAGGCGGGTCTTGAACCCGCGGTGGCTCAGCCTGTAATCCCAGCACTTTGGGAGGCTGAGGTGAGTGGATTGCCTGAGCCCGCGGGTTCGAGACCCGCCTGGGCAAACGAGACCTCATCTCTACAATAAATCAAAAAATAGCCGGGCATGGTAGCGCGCGCCTGTAGTTCCAGCTACTCGGAAGGCTGAGGCGGAAGGATCGCCGGAGCCCAGCAGGTCGAGGCTGCGGTGGCCGGGAG